>JABUQX010082272.1:7500-26780 GCA_015478945.1 Trachelipus rathkii | reverse complement strand
AATATAAATGTAAGTGAAATAATTGTTTTTTTTTAAATAAGACCCTTTTAAGAAAGATTTAATAATACATGTTTTGCTCTACGCATCACAGCGCTCTAGAAAAGGCCAGAAAGAATTATTTTGTTCTTTTATACTTATTAACATGGCTAAAGATGTGTCACACGCCCAGTAAGTGGTCAATAGATCAAAAACGTGGCATATGCTTGGTGTAGAGGGGTTGCTAAGGGGCTGACCTTACTGATTTTACTGATTTATTGCTTTAAGGTACGTAAATATATGTTTTTAATAAAATTCATAAAATTTTAGTAAAGTTATTTTAAAACATGATAGTTATAAAATTTATAAACAAAAAGTATTAACGTTAATAATAAATTCTTTGTTTCAAAGATAATGATTTTCAAACTTTCATAGAAGTTTTAAGAAACTTGAAATAATTTTTAGTTATATTTGAAATGAGTAATATAAAATGTACGTATTTTAATTAAAACTAAAATGTTTTAATAAATTATGATCATACAAAAGAACAGCTGAGGTGAACTGTGTGTGTGGGCGTGTTGTGTTTGTAGATTAGTGTGTGTGGCTAGATGTGTGTGGATTGTGTGTAAGTAACATCTGTGTGTGTAAGTAAATCTGGTCAACCCTTATATTCTAATTTATCTGCGTGGTGTTAAGTAAGATCGTGTGAGAGTGTAAGCATATCTGTGTGTGACTGTGTGTGAGTGATATAATTTAAAGTGCTCTATGACTAAAATAAACTTTTAAATTGAAAGTCGAAATTTGTGTGTGTGTTTGTCGAATATTTGTATATATGTTTACATGATAGTGTCTATGGGACTTCTCAACTGTAAGTGACATAGTGATGTGTGTCTAAATAATAATAACAATAGGCATGAAGTAAAACAAATCACACTAAGTATAATAATAAAATAATAATAAAAATATAAATAAAAATAAATAAAAAATAATAATAAAAATAAATAAAAATAATAAAATAAATAAAAATATTAAACAAATAAAAACATTAATGTTATTAAATTATGAGTTAAAACAGTAAAACATGAATAAGTTAAGCAGTAAAACATGAGTTAACAGCAGTAAAACATGAGTTAAAGAGCGTAAGTAAAGCAGTAAAACAAAAAAGCATACTAATATCCCCCTAGGTGTTTAGGTAACACCTCTATAGATTTACTGATTTACTGCTTTAAAGGTATGTAATGTAAATGAGTTAAAGCGGTAAAGCAGAAAGTTAAGCAGTAAGGCAGAAAGTAAAGCAAGTAAAACAAGTTAAAGCAAGTAAAGCAAGTAAAACAAAAGCATACTAATCCCCCCAGGTGTTAGGTAACACCTCTATTGATTTACATGATTTACGTTTAAGGTAATGTAATGTTAAATTAAATATGTGATTAGCAAAAGCAAGCTAAAAACATAGTAGTTAAAGCAGTAAAACATGAGTTAAGCAGTAAACAGAAGTTAAAGCAGTAAAACAGTAAAACGAAAAGCATACTAATCCCCCTAAGTGTTAGGTAACACCTCTATTGAATTTAACGTTTTAACTCTAGCTTAAGGTATGTAAAGTATATGTTATTTAATAAAATTTCGTACAATTGTAGTAACAATGAATGATTCATAGAATCTTTTAAATCTATAAATTAAAAGTACTAAGTAAAATATAAAAGATGTTTGTAATGAATTACAGTTTTAGGTTCGCGAAAAATGTTTTTAATAAAATGCTTCTTAACACTGTTGTTCTAAACAAATTAGGATGGGCTATAACGGTAGACCATGGAAAGACCAATCATGGGTGGTCGATCGTGTTTATACGTGTGTATATACTCATGCAATGTAAGTGTATACAGTTGTCTACTGGAGCTGAAGTGAGATTTAAATGTCAATAGGTTGAATGTGATAATAAGTGAAGTGGGTGTGTGTCTGTGGTGTGTGTGTTCTTCGTGTGTGTGTGTGTGTGTGTGTGTGTTGTTTTGTGACCGCTCTGTGTATAAGTGTAAATGGTAAGTTGTCTCTCTATTTATATATTGGGTAAATGCAGTGTCAAGAGATGTAATGTGAGTAATATCAGTTGTGTGTCAATTGAGGTGGAAAAATGTGAGGTGTATAATAGTTGAAATGTGTTCGTGTTATACTAAGCTCTGAGCTGTATGTGATACATAAATCTAAAGTGTGTGGCTCTGGATGGGCATGTCTTCCGTGTGTGTGTGTGTGTGTGTGTGGCGATGCCACTGTGTTTCCACGGATGGAAATAAGTTTAGGATAGATCATAACAGGTCAAGATACCTACATGACCTCATGGTAGCACAGATACCTACCAAAGGCTAGGCATCAGTTACCCGGATGAGCTCAAAGCGGGGTGGAGGCTAGGTGCAGTGGTAGGATATGGTGCCATGGCTAGGTTGTCAGGTCGCTCACGCTATCGGCTAGGTTCTACGGATTAGGTTAGGGTTAGGTTAGGTTAAAGGTACTAGGGGAAATGTTCAGAATTTTTAGGTTAGGCTCAGGTTAGGTTAGGTTAGTGTTAGGTTAGGGGTCAGGTTAGGTGCAGGTTTAGCCTGGTGTGGCCTGGGTATAGGGTATGCCGGCAAGGTCAATGGTCCGAAATATCGATGGTCAAACAACGTGTAATAATATAAACCCAATTATTATATACTATCATAATCAATTTTTATTTATGCTATATATGAAAACTGTTACCACTATAATATCTATCATATATATATATATATATATATATATATATAACTTCATATATATATATATATATATAATATATATATATATATATTATATATATATATATATTATATATATATATATATATATATATCTGACTCTCTCTCTCTCTCTCTCTCTCTCTCCTCTCTCTCTCTCTCTCTCCTCATCTCTCTCTCTCTCTCTCTCTTTCTCGTACTCTCTCTCTCTCTCCTGTCTCTCTCTCATCTCATCTCTCTCTCTCTCTCTCTCTCTCTTCTCTCCTCGCTCGCTCGCTCGCTTTGTAGATGCGCAGGGCGCATGTTTGGTTCGTAAAAAGCCACGTGTTAGTTCGCTGCAACAACCCTAATACAAAAAATTGAATATTAAATAACTAGGTTATGAATAATAAACATAAGTTTTATAACTAAGAACACTTCTAATTCATATGTAAAATTGTTCAAAAAAATGAATAAAATTTTCGAAGTCAAAGAGAATAAACAATAATAGCACGGTCTTCCACGTGCTTTTACGGTGGCGATTCTCAATACCGAGAGACTTAATAAACAGAAAAACTAAAATAAAATAATAAAATCGCAAACAAAAAAGATAAATGAAATAAAAATGAATTCAGAAGAAAATTTCCTAGTCAAATGGTAAAGTTTCAACTGCCATCCTATTGATATATATTACATATATTATATATATATATATAATTATATATATATATTATATATATATGATATATATATCTATATATATATAATATAATAATATAATATTAACCAACTGTCCACGACTAGTAATATAACAATTAGGACCGCGTGATCTTAGTGCATTGATTCCTCCTCTGCCTCACACCCCTCGCTCTCATCTCATCTCCTCTCTCTCATCTTCTCTTCTCTACTCTATACATGATAATCATAGTATTATACTGTATATAATATTATATATAATATATATGCTATATCTTAGATAATATATACTATAAGTATAGTAATACGAAATATATATTATTATATATAATAAGAATATATATATACCCTCTATAATAATTATTTATAATATATACTATTATTATTATTAATTTATATTAATTATTACATATATATCAATTATGCTAATTGATATATTGATAGTTCTCATTTATGATGTAGTTAAACAAATTATATTATTATATAATTATTATAATTATTATTATGAGGAGAAAGCCTATTTCAGGAGTTACTTGCTTTTTATAAACCTGGAATCTACTCACACCACTTTACATATCTTACTAAAGTGCGTTAAAGGCGCTAGGAGGTGTGGGTTAAAAGGGATCCGCGGTTTGCTCAGGTGGGTAAGAGGTCTCGAGAGTTCTTTTGATTTTATGACCGATATGGGAACTCGAACATACGCTAACAGAGAGCGTGAGGCTTGAGCTAGGATAAGGAGAGATGTTGCTACATGGCGGACGATAATATAAGGGACGGAGTGAAAAAAAATCGTTGAGTCGTGATCAACGTGAGGAGATGGAAGGTGTCTGTGTGTGTGTGTATGTAGGTGTGTGTGTGTGTATGAATTATATAGTAACTATTATTAAGATATATACCATATCTAAGGGGTAGTTCAGGGTAGTCTTGCTGATAATCTATATACTATATAATAATATAATATATAAATATATGAGGCATATATATTATATATATATAATATACCTATACTATAGTATATATATATAAAAATGGCGGCACGAGCGCATGGTGGGACACAAGTGGAGCTCGACGATGCGTAACCTACTTGGTTTAGGCAAGTGAGGAAACGCGAGGCAGGCGGGCTTGCGAGTTACGCACATGCGGGTGCGAGGAGTCGAAATCAACATGGTTAAGCACATCACATAAAGGGTCTAATGCCCCCTACAGACAGAACAAAATTTACCGTGGCAAATAATGACCAACATGGCCGAACAATAATTAGCGGGGTAATAGATATTAGGGAGAGGGGAGTAGATAACGTTACAGTCAATTATTCATGAAAGGCCTCACGGTTGCGTTACGCAACCGTTTGGCGCGCACCTTCTGCGAAGGGTTGCCAAAAATCAGGGTTGACAAAAAATTAGGATTGCCAAAAAAAAATACCGTGGGACAAAAATGACCCATGGAAGATCAAAGGTCAAGCCAAAAAATTGGGGGTGCCAAAAAATACCGTGGGACAAAAATGGCCCATGGAAGATCAAAGGTCAAGCCAAAACAAGGTCAACGCCACATAAAAAAAGGTCCAAAGGACATGCTGGAAAATCACCCTCAGGAACAACGTGGCGGCAGAAAAGGTCAAGGCATGGTAAAAAATCACCGAGCTCAGGAAACACGTGGCTAGATCAGAACACAAAGAGTCAAGGCTTGGTAAAAATCACCGTGGGCACAATTTTGCACCATCGGATGTCCAATATACCCCTCCTACTACTAGGAGAGACGAGAGAACCATCGAAAAAGTCAAGAAAGTTAGAAGATGTCTTGGAGAGAGAGATTTGTAGAAGTTGAGTTTTAAAGAATTGAATTTCACAAGATTGGGACAGCCCTCCGGGAAATTTTGTCCAGGTCAGCGAGAATATAATCGGAAAGATTAAGATGAGAGGCAATTCTAGAAGCAAAAGATGGAGTAGATTTGAAATGAGTTGAAGAAAATAGAGGGTCGACTCGTCGGCATATGAATGTATAGAGTTGGACAGGCAGCTGAGAAGATGGTTAATGAAAAGCAGGAATAAAGTAGGAAATAAAACAGAGTCCTGAGGAACACCACTATTAACATAGAAGGAGGAACAGGTCGCTACATCAACAACAGCTGAAAATGAACGATTTGAAAGAAAGCTAGACATAAGTAAGCAAAGAGAAGGAGAAAACACAAAGTAGGGGAGCTTGGAAAGTAGTGACGCGTGCCATATGCTGCCATACTCCTTAGCTATGTCAAGCGCCACAACACATGCCTCCCATAGTCCTTAAGGGTGGAAAATCATAAATCATTTACATAGGAAAGTACATCACCAGTAGACATCGAACGCCGAAAGCATTCCTTTTCATCATAAAGAGAATAAGATTCCAGATGATCTAAGAAATGAGAGTTGTGAAGAGGTTTAAAGATCTTAGATATAATACAAGTGAGAGCAATAGGGCTATCGTTAGAAGGATCAGAGCTTCTTTCATTTTTTTTGGGACTGGTTG
Source organism: Trachelipus rathkii (assembly GCA_015478945.1). Lineage (NCBI taxonomy): Eukaryota > Metazoa > Arthropoda > Malacostraca > Isopoda > Trachelipodidae > Trachelipus > Trachelipus rathkii. Next base: position 20,880 of record JABUQX010082272.1, on the reverse strand, counting down.
GACATGTGCGCACTTTCAACATTGAGGGAAAGTGCTAGTATTGAGGTATAGAGAATATAGTTGAACGAGAGGTGGCGCCAGCTCAGAAGCACACTAACTCAAAACTCGAAAAGGAATGCCATTCGGGTCAGCTCGCCTTCCTAAGGTTCATAGATTTCAAGAGCCCATGAATCCGATCAAATGTAATCACAGATAGAGAGAGATATGGGACACTTAAGAGGAGAAAGAGGAGGAGGATTGCTAGAGTCGTTCAGGGTTGAATTAGAGAAAAAAAGGAGGCCGAAGATCTTGGCCTTTTTAATTTGAGTATTAGCAACAGAACTATCAGAGCCAGTAAGATGAGGAAACAAAAATTGACAGAAGTTGTTAGAGATGTTTTGGTAAGAGGCCAAAAAGATTTTTCAGTAGGAGAACCAAGGAAATCAGCGCACGTTAGTTTTGTGAAAGTCCACTTTGCTCGTCGAAGAGTATCCCTGCAATGATTTCCAGCTGAATAAAAATTTGCGAGAGTGATAGAAGAACAAGAATTTTTCCACTCCAGATACGCACTGTCTCTAGCCTAAATGTTCAGAGAACAAGCAAGATCAAATCATGGGAGTTTGAGGAGAGAAAGATTTAGTCAAAGAAGAAATGAACTTTCTCATTCCATCAACGATTACAGCGTCCCCCATTAATGTGCAGAAGCTGAAGAGTCTTCAAAATAGTCCAAAGCTCATTCACTCCAGAGACGAAAACTCCTCCAGTTCGGGCCCGACTAATGTGCCCATAAGTACGCATAGGTAGGATGAGATCGTCGGTGGAGAGAAAGTGTATTAAAATTTAAGAGATAAAAGTTGTGGTCAAATTTACCAAAAGGAGCGAAGTGGCGTATTTTATAACAGGGAGGTCTAGGTGGTGAACAGGACATATGTCAAGGTCTTGTTCAAGAATTTGGTGTACTGACGATAACCGGAAGTGGATGGTAGGTTCCTTGATATTATATATATATAGATATGATAGTACTATATTGAGGCAATAATAATATACTCAAACTATATCTAATAATATATCTTAGCTTATACTATTGTTATTTTTATAATTCATTATATAATAATATATTGTTTTTTTAAGTAATGTTTATAAATATATATGATATATAGATAAATATGTATATATATATAAAGAGATATATATATATATAATATTTATGTTATATATATATATAATAGTATATAATTATATATATTATATATAATGAGAGAGCTATAAAATTTTTATATAAGTAAATAATGTTAGTAATAATAACTGATCATATTGGTACTTACTGCTTAATCAATGTTTTATATTGCTAATAATAATCATAAAGCTATTATTATACTTATAGCTATTCCGAATAACGATTCTATTATAATATATATATATGGTGAGTATATTATAATTACTGACAACTTATACTATATCATTTGTTCAATTTGCTTCATACGATGATCAAGCATGGTCAATTGAGTACAATGACGGATGGATGCTCTTTAATGTTATATAATTATGTAATTAAATAAAAGATAATACCAGTACTTTTGTTTCAGTGACTAATTTATCTTCAAATTATTTAGGTCTTGTCATCAGATAATATTCTTAGGCAGGAAGTGGCTACGTAAAAAATATTTTTTAAGAACATCTAAAGGTATGTTTGCTTTTCTATTAAATCTGTGTAGAGATATATTTAATGAAATATATATCTATATATATTATATACCTTAAATAATTATTCTCATTCCAGTCTATAATATATATGTATTTTAGAATTAAAACAAATTAAAACTAAATTTTATAGATATAATATTTAGTAAGATTAATATATATAGTTAGAATGAGGAGAAAATGTAAGATTGTAGAGTAGAGGGTGTAGGAATGGGAAGAAGAAGTAATTGAAGGAGTGGAGATGAAGGCGGTTCCGGATCAGCATTTCTGTGCAGAATTATGAGGAGAGCTTTGTCAAAAATGAAGGAAGTTAATAGCTCCTGCGAAGATGGAATGTGTGAGTAGAGTTGATAAGGGAATAGGAGGAGAAGTATTAAGAATAACAATCTCAGATTGGATACGTTTTCCACAATAAAATGTGACGAAATCGCGCATAATGGTGTTTTGTTTCCGGTAGATGTGGTGAGAATGTTTGTGTTTGCCCCATTTAATAAGGGATTAAAATGATACTATTAGAGGACTGTGGGAAACTATAGACGGAATGGCTTTATATATTGGATCACATAGCGAAAGTGTACGAAAGGATTTTAGAAAGAAGATAAAGAGGAGTGATAGAGATTACAGTGTGGGAGCAAAGGAGACATAATTTGAGTAATATATACGAAGTGAGTTATATCCATGCTCTAACTCTTTGCTTATTGCTCTTAAGGACGTAGTGTTGTAGGAGAGAGTACTGGGAATTTAATAAAGCAGAGCAATGATATAACTCCCTGACCTAAGGTAAAGGCAGATTTTGACTCGGGGGGTACACTAGAGCCAGACTTTGGAGGATGTTTTGGCGAAGTGTATCGGAAGATATATGCGAGGAAAGGAGACTACTTGAGGAGAGTCAAATAAAAGAGCTTGAGGTATAGCGTCTTTTAATATAGATTTATTAAACTGTGTTGAAGCTGGATTCTCAAAATGAGGGAAAAAAGCTTTAGAGGTGGTGGGACGGGGTTGTCAGGACAGGTGAGTGTCTGCTCCCTTGACTTCTTTAGAGCTTACTTAGATGTAGTAATCAGAAAGTTTTGGAAGAGGGAATTTTCCGGATTGATGGTTGATTATAATGAGTAGTCATATGTCGCGTTTTAATAGGTTTGAGCAATCTACGGTTAGTTGGTGGAGGAATGTAGGAGAGTATTGAGGAGATCTTAAGTGGACATGTGTTTTGAACTCTAGAAATAGTGAGCGAATAGCAAGATTGGTTTAGATGATGAATACAGATATGAGTGCAATAGAAAAATGAGAGTGGCGTATGTGAGTGAGAGAAGAACATAGTGAACGAGAAGGACCGTTCTCAACACATAGTGCATGAATTAGACAGCTTCTGAGAGGTGCGAGGATCAGGTGTTATCATTGCGGTGGCGCATTTTACATAGTCGAAGAGTATGATGTACCGAGTAGTTAGGCCTAAGAATGTAATATTATATGGTGCTTCGCAAAGAATCTTAATAGTGACGAGCGTTAATTCCATCATTAAAGATCGGGTGGAGGAGTTTGAACAGGAGGTTCTTGTTATAGAAGTTATGTAGATGGATTAATTATTATTTTTCTGAGTGGGTGAAGCATACCTTAGGTTCCACATTACTTATATGGGGAGCTAGAAAAGTGTGTGTAGTCATTCATCAGTCTAAAGAGAAGGTATAAAAGATTTGGAAGCATGCTGAAATGAAGGTGTTAGGACGATAGTGGGAAGACAAGAAGAGATTAGAGTGGAAACGTTTATGGATGTGAGGGAGAACCTGTATGGTGATGTTAATGGTGCCTGTGATTGTAACAAGATAGATTCAGAACGACTGAATCCAGTATGGTGGGTGACCTATATTATATGTAAGGATGCTTTTTTAATTCATTGTTTGAGCATCGTGTGGCAGGTTCTCGACAAGATAGGTTGTGTAGTTGGATGAGTTAAGAGGAATAAGGCGAGGAAGACGAGGCAGGATGAAAATGCAGTTGCTGTTTGTGAATGAGAGCCTCTAGATAGAACACATAACTGCCGCTCTATGCGCCAAGCTGTGGAGATGGTGCTAGTATCTGAGTATTAACTACAGATATGGGGAAATCCTCTCTCTCTCTCGCTGACAGCCGTAGGCCTCCCTGAAATTGAAATGTAAGTAATATAGTTATATTATTTTATATATATAGTATATAGTTAGTATTCTATATATATATTATATAAATATTACTCCCCCGGAGATTTATTCATGGAATATTAGTATTAATATATATATATAGTTAAATATAATTGGAATTGTGATACAAATTTATGAAAGTATTATTATGATTAATATACTCTATATATATATTATCCATCATGGGTCTGGCTCTAGCTCTGGTGCTCTGCGGCTCCGCTCCGGCTCGGCTCCTGGCTTCCGGCTGCGGCTCCTCGGTCTACCAGGTACTCCGGCTCGGCTCCGGCTACTCCTCACTGGCTTTCTGGCGTTTTTTCACTTTGAACATAGCGTTTAAAAATTACTCCATAGGTGTACTGGTGGGCTCGCCCAAATTAGAAAGCCCCAACAAGGTGTTTGCTTCCAAAACTAAATCTCTTTTATTCTTAACTGCATGAATAAAAAGTTTAAAATGCTGCAGGTAACACCAACCCTCTTACTGTTTTTATCTTCAATTTTCAGACAATGGACGAATTACCATCTCTCTTTCGTTCTCTCATGCTCTCTCTTCTTTCAGTCTTCGTCTATCGTGCTCTGATTATTCGACACTAGTAATATAGATTTATATATCAAATATTACTCTTATTAACATAACTAATATAATTTTATTATATATTTATATTATTTATTTTAATTAACTCTATAGATATACTATGATTATATATTATAGTAATAATGCCTTAGTAGAATAGTATATAATGTATAAATATATATTTAAACATAATATAAATATAATTAGATATATATAGGTATATATTATATATATATATATATATATATATATATAAAATATATATATATATATATATATTTATATATATATAATAAATATATATAGTATATATATAGATATTATATATATATATTAATGGTGTTATATATATATATTGATATAATATAAATTATTTATATGATATATATACATTATTATATTCTATATATATATATATATATATAGGTTCATATTTAGTAAAAGTAAATTATATGAAACTATATAAGATAATTTAAATCTATATATTCTTATATACAGGATTACCTTCACTCCTTTACCTTGGCTAATATATATATATATATATATATATATATATATATATTATATATATCAATATATATATATATAATATATATAGTTATTAATACTAAAATGGCATCGTGGTGAGAACTCTCAATTGGGAGAACACATGTAATAACTTCGATGCTAATATCTTCTTTTTTTTTTTGTTTTTGTACAAAAATTCTAATCTTCTAGTAATCGTTCGTAGAGAATTTATATGTCACAATTGTTTTGTGGGTCACTCAAGCTTTTAGATACGTTAAATGTACAACCAAAGTTTTGTATGCTCTGTTAACATGATTCCGGAATGCATTTAGCTATTTCATTTAACTTGGAAATTTGTTCCAGAACTATATTTGTTTATTTGAAGCAAAGCCAAAGTAATATGATTTTTTATTCGATTGAATCCCTTTCAGTTAATTGAATTAGGTCGTATTTATATAAGACAAAAAATCAATAATGGAAGAATTTTGACGCTTCACGAAGCATTCCTTTTTTGAGGCGATTTAATCAGAGTTTAAGATTACTAATTTGAGTAGAATACGGAATAACTTACGTTAGTCAAAAACTAATGATATATAAATAGATTATATAGTTAAAACTCAATAATATATACATAGTTTTCATCATGTTCAGTATTTAATTAGATGGTGTTACGTAACTATATATATATATTTATATATACTAGTTAATTTATTAATAATATGTATATATTTTATATATATATATATATATAATATATACAGATATATGTATATTTATATATATATCGCTATATATATATATATATATATAGTATAATTAAATGCATATATATAAATGCTTTTATCAAATTCATAGAAAAGAGTATTTATTAATCGTTTTAAGTGTCTTAAATTGTAAGCTAGTTTTTATTGTTATTTATAGGTAGGTATCAATAAACAAATAGAATTTGCCAAGGATGATATAGAAAAGTATATATAATAAAAAAAAATGTCTTCAGTAAATCAACAAATACAATTGTTGATTTTTCAATATTTATTTATTATGTAATTTATAAAATTGTATATATATAGTTTATTACATTATAATAAAAAAAATGTCTTCAGTAAATCAACAAGTAGTATTGTTGATTTTTACAATGTACATTTATTTTTATGTCTTTAGTGATAATATCCATGGGGGTATATATATAACTATATATTATATATATATTTCTATAGAGCATAGTATGCAACCTATACATGTATATTATCAATACTCTAAAATCAATTGTTAGAATCATCTGATTCTTCCCTATATTATTTTGTACACCATCAATTTTGGACAGATTAGTAACTATAAAGATGAAAATGGATAATTATTTGAATGCCAAGAGTATGCCTTAGAATATGGCTTAGTGTTGGCTAACATAAAAGAATACTGAAATCTTTTATTCCATCAGGAGTGAAAAAGTCTTTATAATTATATACTATAGATATATTATTAATATATATATATATTAAATATTTATAATATATTATATATATATAGTATATATATATATATAATATATAAATAAAATTATATATAATATAATATAATATAACCTCTTGAGCAGCACTGTGAGTAGTTACACCTGTCCTCGCTCGACACGCAGCACCATTAGAGCTCAAAGCTGTCTGCCATGTAAATGTACTCGGCAACCTGTGAATATTACTACCTTATGGTATTCAATTTAACTCAAAAATAAATACACAATGATGAAGTGGAAACTACCCTGAGAAAATAATTTTGAAAATTAGAAAATGAATTTCATTTAGGCAGAATTAATGTAAAAGTGTACACAGGTAAGAAGACTTTTACAGAGAACAAACTTACTTTTAATTAATTAAGATTAAGAGATTTCAACGATGACTTGCCTGGAATTCTCTTCCTCGTATCACAAAGCAGACGTGCTTGTCGTACGTTTAGTGTTATAAGGAACATATAATACCTATATTCTATAATATAATATATTATACTCAAGTGAATATATTTATATCTAATAATAATATCATCTCAATCTATATATATTTTAGCAACTAATTAATAAATACTCAGGTATATATTATATATATATATATATAAATATATATATATAGTATATATATATATATTAAGTATTTACTTAACTCGATGCTATGTATATATATTGAATCATCTTGAGTTATATGTATGCTCAATGTTTACCCTAAGAATCTTTTATTTGATATTATAGGTTCACGTATTATATTAATATATTTAATATTATTATATTAACTTAGTGGTGATTATGGCTTAGACCTTTAAGAACATTCTTATATCATATTAATTACTATAATATATAATTATTATTACTCAAACAAATAGTTATATATGTAAATAATTGGTGATATATATTATATTGAAATACTCAAATTATAGATATTATAAGAGTATCAATACAGGGGCGCCTATAATCAATTAGGAATGGCAGGGTTGTATAGAGGGTAGCTCTCTATCCCATATTTGTTCATCATTTTATAATTAAAATCATCTTAGAGTCAATCGGCAAAGACTGTTAGAACTTTTTATAGTAGTCATGAACATAGAATTGTAAAAAAGGAAATGATTTATAAAATTAAATTTAAAAGGAAAATCAATTGACTTTATGGGTCAATAACAAGTTCTGTGTAATGATAATAAATTTCGATCTTGGAAAATTTTCCAGTTCCTATCGTCTGTTCCTATGAGTAAATTGGCAAACGAGGTAGCGTACTGGTGCCGTAGGATCCTTCATTAATTTTCATGTCAAAAATTATAGTAAAAGCTCAAGGGTACATGCCCTTTGCTGGGTATTTGAGTCGAAAAAGTACCAATATTTGCGCAGAATAAAAGATATACCTCGAAACTGTCGCGTGGACCTAGTTCGAAAAGATATAGTATCGAGAAAATAACTTTTGAGCATTATGAACATTTTAAATATTTTTTGACTACTTTCCATATCTCTCACTCGCTCTCATGCCTCTCTCCTTCTTCTTCTCTTACGTATTCCATGCATCTCTTTTTACTACTCGTGCTCTCTCTTCTCTCTCTCTCATCTCCTACTTTCATCTCTCTCCTCTCTCTCTCTCTATCTATCTATCATATCTCGAATCTATCTATCTATTCATATGTACTTAACAGAACCGAATGACACTCGCACTCTATCTATCTATCTTATCTATCTATCAACTTACCTACAGTATCATCTATCTATCTATCTATAACTATTAATCTAATATTTATCTTTCTATATATCTAACTATCTATTCTATCTATATCATCAAAAATGAGTACGAGATTTTTAATTGACTGGATGGCAAGATTGAAAATAAATTAGTTTTAACCATATTTAATTTTTGCTCTGTTGTGTGTTTTAATAGGCATGTAGGAATAGAGAGCGGAAAGTGTTTTGAGTGTCTTTATTGATAATTGAAAATTCGTCTCACTATGAGTCACAGGTTTTTATACATTATATTAGCTGTTGTATATATTTATTATATACTAGCGACTAATATAGTTTAAAAAATTTCTTATGTCTAGGGTCTATAGAATAACACTTGAGTCAATAATTCGTTTTGTAGTGATGAGTATACTTAGACATAAATACTACATTACACATGCACATAGCTTTGTTATTCATCATAAGGACAATGGTGACATAAAATTAAATTTTTCCTTCTAATATAATAATATAAATATAAAGGATACATGAATAACGTATTGAGACAGATTAAGTATGAGGTAGATTATCGTTATATATTAATATTATATTAAATAAATTAGATTATAAAGTTTATTAAAATTAATTACTCAAATTAATATAATAATTTAATAATTATATATAAATATATAAAAATAGAATTATAGTTAATATTAATTATAACATAATATTATTGAATATAATAAATATATATTATATATATAGAATTCAATTAATATAATAACTCCTACTCTATATATAAATAATAATATATATATAATAATACATAAATAATTAAAAAATAATAATTAATATATTAATTAATCTATTTGATTTTATACTTATATACTTATGAGAATATTATATACTATCTATTCTCTCATAGCTATATATATAATATACTGATATATCTATTATGAATACTATCAAAGATTAGTCGATTGAGTAATTATATAATAGTTATATAAATATATATTGTTATAAAATTTGCACTTCACCCTATATTGTAATCTTCAAGAGTACGACCAGCCTACGATATCAAGATAGTTATTACTAAATCTTATAATACTCTTCTCAATTTATTCTAACTTTAATTATATTACCAATCTAATCTCACATATTATCTATAATAAATTATTATATTATTATTAATTTTCTAAAATGATTTATTTTAAATATATAATATGATATCTCTCTAAATAAATTTTATTAATATATTTATACTACTATGATATATATACTGTATATATATGTTTTTGTTATTTAAAAGTGTTTAATTCTAGTGTTAATAATATATATAATAATAATATAATATAAGTACAATTATATAATATATATATGAATATATATAATATTATAATTATATTTATATATAATTAATAAAAAATATATAATAATTGTACATCTATAATATAACTATAATATATATAAATATATAATATTAGGAATAGTATATATATTATATAATAAAGTATATATAATATAATATACGTATATATAGTGAATATTAATTATATATTTATAATTAGATAATATTTTTATTTAATTATATATATTATTATATAGATATTTTTATACTCTAAAATATTTAAATTATTATTATTAGTAACTTATTATTAACTCGTTCCTTTATATCTTGATATAAAAAATCAAAATAAAAAATATAATGAAGTATATGAATAATATAAATAATATAATATATTGTATATTTATTTAGATTCATAAATAGCAATCATACTGATAATTCAATATTTTATAAAGGTTAATGGTAGGAAACTACTCCCTTTACTAAGATACCATATAATCTTACGTTATATATATATACCATTATTGACATATTCCTATGCATTTTAATATATTCTAATCTTTAATTTTGTTATATAAAAGTATTATAGTAATATAACTATATTGTATATATAGGTTCCCTTAAGGCTGCAGACTTTAGCTGCTATGCCGTCATCTCAATCTCATTCCAATATGTGATTTCTTTTTTTCGCTGATACTTTATAGTATAAACTGGAATCTCTTTTAATTCCTTTACATTAATTTACTAAGAGTTGCTATAATTAAGACTCTCACTGCCATATCATCCTATCACTCTAATTTCAATTTTACTGAATCGATTGTTTACTCGCGTCTTGCACTCCAAAAACATGATTTTAAGTGTAGGAAAAATTTGCCCTTTTTATATTTAATTAGAAAATGGAATAACTAATATTATTTATATTATATAATTTAATAATAATATATATAATCATCATCATATTACTAATTAATGTGTAAATAAAAATTAAGAGAGAATAAAATTAAAACTATTAAGGATGTAAAATCTTTTTATAGCTTAACAATTTAAATCTAATAATCATATTGATAATATCTATGATGACGGCCATGGAAACAATCTACAAAGCTTTATATAAATTTTATAATTTTATGTAAGTGTTAATATATTATTTTTTATATTTTATTTTTTATTATTTTTAATATTTATATTAAGATCAAAATTAGTATTATAAATCATAATTATAAATCATAATCTTTTAGGTGAAAAATGAAATACATTTTGTATATTAAAACCTCACTACCATTTATCACTACCTTTCATAATATACTCGATACTCTATATACTTTAACAAAAAAAAATATTAGATATTTCACTTATGATGATCACTGAATAATATTTAATACACATAATTATATCATAATAAAAATAATATAAGTAACTATTTATAAGTAAGAAACAAATTAAAAAATAATAAGAATAAATATTAATTATATACACTACAAGTGGTTAATCAATCGTAATAATAATATTAATTAATTATAACCTAAAATATTAATTACATCTAGTCTATTCAATAATAAAAAATATTCAATAATAATAAATATTAATAAATTAATAATAATACTCAATATGAAAATCCACTCTAAAATTCCATTAATTATATAAAATATTTATCATATTTAAACATCTAAAAACTTGATAATAATAATAATGAGAGAGTGAGTTTTGTCATAAATAAATGAAATGATAAATAATAATGATAATAATAAAATAATAATAAATAATAATGAATAATAATAATAATAATTAATAATAATAATAATAATATAGAATATAGAGATAATAATAATAATAATAATAATAATAATATAATAAATAATAATATAATATAACTAATAATGATAATTAATAATAAAATAATAAATGAAATGAAGTAAATACAATTATAATACTCATATTAATTAATGTTTAAGATGTAATATTTTTCTGAAATTGTAATAATATAATAAATAATAAAATAATAATATAATAATAATAATGATATAATGATAATATAATAAATAATAATAATAATAATCAATAATAATAAAATGCTTTTTTATCTTTACTGATAATAATATGGCAATCATAATAACAATAATAAATGACGATTGATTATAATAATGATTAATAATGATAATAATAATAATAAATAATAAGATAGATGAAATATTGAAATAGAGTAAATAATGAAAATATAGAAAATTAAGATAATAATAAAATAATATAATAATAATAATATGAATGAATAATATAATAATGAAATAATAATAAATAATTGAATAAGTAATATAATGGCTAGAAAGATAAATGAAGAGTGAATAATAGATAATAATAATAATTAATAATAATAATAATAGATTAATGGAATATAATAATAATGAATTAATAATAATAATAATAATAATAATAATAATAATAATAATAATGATTAATAAATGATAATAATAATGATAATGATGATAACAATAATAATAATGATGATAACAATAATAACATTAATAATAATAATAATAATAATAAAAATCAGATAAATAATTAATTAATAAGCAATAATAATTAATAATAATAATAATTAATAATAATAATGATAGAGAGAAAGCTGTTAATATAATTTTAATGAAATGTATTTGAAAAAATTAAATATAAAATTTTTAATAATTAGAAGAATTGATATAGATGAGAAGATATGAAAGTAATGAGAGATATGGTAAACAAACATGATCCACGTATGAATCAGTGAAACATACTAATCTCTAAAAAATTTGCGAGAAATATTTAGCAATAGTTATTCGTGTGAAGTGTACTTTGTTATCTTTCTCATTTAATTAGAAAGATAGATGAGTTAAAGAGCGTGTCTTTGATATTTTCTTTTTTGAAATCTTTTTTGCATTATTTTATTTTAAGCTTTATTATCATTTAAATTCTAAACTTGTTAAAGTTTTAAACAACGATTCAACATAAGCTTCCTTATTCTTAGGGTTCAAATAGAAAAGTTCGATGAACTTCTCCAATTCTTTGTTGAACGATGATACTCTTAGATGTTGGTACACTGAAATATGAATTAGATTAATATTTTGAAATTTCTTTGATTTGAACATGCTTCAATATTGATGAAATGTTCTTAGTTATCAGATATTGGGTGTCGAGTGTGCGAGAAAAATATTGCATTACAAAGCAGGAAGGATTGAATAAGAAAAGGAAAAACCATATAATTTGAGTTCATGCGATATTTCTATTATTCCTAACAAAATTTTTCATTTTTTTTTGAAGTATGAAACATTTATTTCAATTCCAATACAAATTGTCGATTCTTCAAAACTTGTATTCAAGATAAATTAAAAATAATTAAGGTTAGTTTTTTACAGTAAAAATGGAAAATTCACTTCTTGTAGCATTTAAAACAATTATATATTTAAATAATACTTTCATTTCAATATTGAATAAATAATAATGTACTCATTTCAAAATGTCAATTCAGTCATCTCTCAATAATGATTCGATACATGTTTGAAAGAATTGTCTTCAATATTAATGCTTATTTATGAAGTTTCAAAACTACATTTTTAATATTTTCATTTTATGAATATTTATTAGCTCATAAATTAACTTTTAATAATTTTAAAACAAAACAATTATGGAAGTATTTGATAACAAAGGAAACAAAAATAAAGGAAAGGGGTAAGCCACTTGAATATTTGCATTATAACAGGGGTAATATAAGTAAAGATTATAAAAGAAATCAGTTATTCTTGCAGCTGTTATTGACATCATATTCGTTTATTTAATAATGATGGATTTATATTATTTTTAATTTCTATTTATAGATCTCTACATGACTCTTTAATGTTCCATTTATTCTTCGTGCGATTGGACGACACCGAATATATCACTCTTTTATTGTCCA
>JABUQX010082271.1:22500-29084 GCA_015478945.1 Trachelipus rathkii | reverse complement strand
GAATGATAATCTATAACTCTAAAGATGATACCGTCTACTACTTTTAGTGGCACTATGTAACTAGAAAAAATCTGTAGTACTTAGAACTCATGCTAATAAAACCAGTTTATGCATATAAATATCATGTATGTTTTGTTCATTCTCTTGGTTAGACCTATTCTATTATATTTATAGTATTCGTTGGTGATATCTATTTTATATGTACCCTATGTTTAATTTTGGTAATTATCCTTAGGTACTGGTGTATTACACGAATTTTGAGATTTGATATTAAAAATGACGAAATACATGGCTTTTAATAAAACCCTCAGAATTGTAAAAATACAAACTAAGTATAATTAATATATATATTATATAATTTATTATATATATATATATATATATATATATATAATATATATATAAATATATAATATATAATATATATATGATATATATATTTATATATATAGATATCATAATATAATATATATATATATATATATAATATATTATATATATATATATATATATATATTAGATATATATTTGGCGCAATTGTTAGATAAGACTGACAGATTCGATGTTCTTCGTGGTGCCAGATCTACAAATTTGACCTTTCGGACTGTCCTTTTATGCCAAGGGAATTTATTTTTATGGTTAAACTTATAAAATTATATAATATTATATATATATATATATTATATAATATATAATAATTATATATTTATATATATATTATATATATATATTATATATATAGATAATATTATAATACATATTATATTAAAATATATTATATTTTATATATTATATATAATATATAATATTATATATATATATATATATATATATAGATATATATATATATATAAATATATATATATATATATATATATATATATACCTATATATATATATATATATATATATATATAATTTTATAACATTACATAAAGTAAATTGTCTTCGCTAAAAGGAGTCGAACGTAAAAATTGTAAGATTCCTACCAACGAAAAGAAATGAATGTGTCACTCTATATAATATATATATATATAAATATATATATATATATATATATTATATATATAATAATATATATATAATATTATTATATATTAATATATATATATATATATATAATATATATATTAAATCTGTGTCTACCTAACCAAACTTTATCCTAACCTAGACTTAATAGCCCCTCAGTAGGACCTAACCTAATGGATCTTGTTAGCCCCCCAGTACTACCTAACCTAATGGATCTTGTTAGCCCCCCAGTTGAACCTAACCTAATGGATCTTGTTAGCCCCCCAGTACTACCTAACCTAATGGATTTTGTTAGCCCCCAAGTAGCACCTAACCTAATGTATTTTGTTGGGCCAGACGTACGCCCTAAGCTAATGAATTATGATATATTTAAAGCCATGTGAAGATAAAATATATATATATATATATATATATATATATATATATAATATATATATATATAATATAATATATATATATATAAAAAAATATATATATATATATATATATATATATATATATATATATATATATATATATATATTCCTCGGATAAAATATTTAAAATGAGTATAATGCAATAAAATACATAACTTTTAACAACAGTTACAACAGTAATATATTTACCTGTACCAAGTGCCTTCTACCATTTCGTATGGACCCCCACTTTCAGGTCTTTAAAAGGCACAGAATGAACTGAACCACATTACAAACCAAAGGTTTTAACGTTAAAGGATAAATAACGTTGGTGTTCATTTTAAAACGATTCGACAAGTATTGTTTGGCTTTCGGACATTCTTTTAGGACTCTGAAATTAAAATTAAATTTTTATTTATAAATACTAAATTCCTTATCGCAAACACAAGTTTTAGAATCTAAAATTAAACACATCATTTCCAAAAGAGGTCCAAATAGAACTGCTAAAAAAATGTGTCCTAAATATGTGCTTAACTTATATAATAAAGTACAATTCTAAAAAGGGACAAATTTCGGGAACCTCGAAGTTTAGTCCAAATCTGTTCCAGTTTATCTAACAGTAAGACAATTTATATAGTATATATATATAGGTATATATATATATTATATATATAAGTTATATATATATATATATTATAATATATATATATATATATATATATATATAAATATAATATATATTATAAATAATAATATATTATATATATATATTTATATATACTATATATATATATATAATATAATATATATAATATATTATATATATATATATATATATATAATATATATATATATAGATAATATATTTCTAAGATGAACTTTACGAAAAGCTTACACCTCACGGGCACCAGCTTTATTTCTTACCTTATTCAGAGGGAAACTTCTCTAGTATAGTTGTCTCATCAATCCTGTCAGCGTCAGGATCTCTCTCAGATCCTCTCACCTCTATATCGTCCATACTCTCTCGTGGTGTTACACCGTCTGAAGTCACTCTCCATAGGGGATCTCGAATACCAGTCACTCTGATGCGGTCACGCTACCGACGGCAGTAACTATGACCAATACATCTATATATTAATATATAATATATATAGTGGAACACGGTGGACGCCATATATATCCGATACAATCACGCTCAATGTATATCTCATCTATTGTTATACGTGATCTGCGTCGACTTGGAGTGTATATTATATATATATATATAATATATATTGCTATATTTATAATATATATATAATTAATATATATAGTATATATTATATGTATTACATATGTAGAATGATGCACCGCGGATCCTGAATTATATATTACTTATATAATAGCTTCCTTATTAATATTAATTATAACTAATTAATTTACTTATAATAATTCATACCTACTATATAATACCAACATCAATATATATAAATATATATATATATACACTTTATACTAATATATATAATTACTATATATATTATATATTATATATAATATAATATATAGTAGGGCGTACGTTTAGCACCTAAAATTGCACGCGAAGTATGCACACACCATTCGTGAAAGTATGCCTTGAGGAGTCGATCGAAAAAATTCGATTCATGAAGGGAATCCGTTTTGAGCGAAATCGATTCCGTAGGGGAATTTCAATTTTTTGCTCACGCGAGCAACACACACATAGTTTACGTTTCGTGGCCCCCCAAAAAAAATTGAAATGACTGTGAAATCTAATTCCATATCAAAATTAGGATCAGGATGGGTCGGATCCGGATTCGATTAGAGCCAGCACCGGTGCTGGCTCCGGCGCGGTGCCGAGTTATAATATTTGTATAATAGTACAATATTTGTATCTTTATATATGTTATCGAACCCGAGATCTCGAAATAATGCGTTATTGAAGTTCGTAATGATGTCTGACCCATTTCGGTGCCGGTCCCCAGAAAAAAAGGGACGAAATGCCATAAGATAAGTAAAGCGTAAATGTGAGCTCATCTATTCTGAACTCTCACTAGCTGTAGCTAAGATAAGAGCGTCTCCCGAGATAGTCTATAGACGATCTGCGGCTACAGTGAGCGACCCATGGCTGCTGGGGCCCACGTGAGCCCGATAAGGAATAAGTAAATCATATCTCTGTTCTATTGGTCTCCACTCATATGTGTCCTCACACACTACCTCAGAGGACTATATATATCTCAGTGTCTTCTGTGAAACCATATGACGTAACTCACTGGATCACACTAAACTTGTGGAGGAGGAAAGAAGAGGAAGGGGAGGAAGAAGAAGTCTCATGTGTCAGAGCAAATGAGTCATTAGCCTGTGCCGGTACTGGAGCCGGTGCTGTGCTGAGTTATTATAAATATTCGTTTGTATTTTATTTTATGTTTCCTTTTATCTTTTAATTTTTGCTTTCAATTAATTTTTTTAAAATTATTTCAATTTTATTATTTTTATTTATTTTGTTTAAAAACATATAATTATTTACTAAAATTCGTTATGTTTCATGGTTAACGTTAAAAATTGCCGTTTTTACACCTTAAAAGCAAGTAAATCATAAATCAGCAACCACCCTTACGCCTTACCTCCACACCCCATCCAATGATCTATTGATCTATTGATCAATCATATTTTTTACTAAAATTCTTATGTTTTGATACCCTAAAGCAGTAAACAGTAAATCAAAACCAAACACCCTACCTCGCCCACCCCTCAAATCTATTGATCTACTTTGATTTATTACTAAATTATCTAAGTCAAAGGTCAGGTCAAATATTTTTTCTTAACTCTGACGTAAAAATTTACTGAATCAAAAGCGTAAATTCAGTAAAATCAGAAACCCCCCTCCCACGCACCCTCATATCCAACCATGATCATTGATCTATTGATCCAAGTCAAATTTTTTACTAAAATTGTTATGTTTACATACTCAATGATCTATAAGTTATAATGATACTGCGATACTAGCGTGTCAGTGGCTAATCAAACTCTAATCCAAGATTACCCTCCATACCACCATCTATTGACTCTATTGTTTCATGTCAACATTCAAGTATCATTTTGGATAAACATATTATAAAATCATGTTCTTTTTACATTAACTAGCAAATATTTGCTAACGTAGCAAAGTTTTCACATTAATAAAGCTAAACATTGCAACCTGAACTAAGAAATATAATGTATACAACGACAAAACTTAACACACCTTAAGCACGAATAAACTGTTAACATTAACAAAGTTCCACACCTAACAGTAAAGTAACTAACATAGCATACAAAAACGAAACCCATTCAAACTTTGTCAAGCATATCTCTAACATATCAATGTAAATTTTAACATTAGCAGGGTAATTTAAAAAAATATCATAACTTAGCCTATATTTCATACTGATCAACGAATATATGCTTAACGAACAAAGTTTTCACATTAATAAAGCTTACATAGCATCATCTGAGCTATGAATATATAATGCACAACGACAAACCTAACTCACCTTAAGCAAGAATAAACTGCTAACATTAACAATGTTCCATACTTAACAGTAAAGTAACTAACATAGGATAAAAAACGTAACTTATTCCCACTTTGACAAGCATATCTCTAACATATCAATGTTAATTTTACATTAACACGGTAATGCTTAACAAAAATTTATCATAACCTTGTCTAATAATCATACAGACCAACGAATATATGCTAATGTAACAACGATTTTTACATTAACATAGTAATATTTAGCAAATATTTATCATAACATTACTTAACTATCATAATTCCCAACGAATAATGCAAACATAACAAAATTTTATCAAAACATAACATAAAAATAAGTTTTTGAATAAAATATCATAGTAGAGTGTAATAGTTTACTGATCATAAAGCAGTAAATCAGTAATTCAGTAAATCAAACAATCAGCCCCTTCCCACCCCTTCCTCCCACCCTTATATGATCTGTCTATTGATTCAGGCCTGTTGACCTCGAGAATATTTCGGATAAACTTAGTATAAAAATAAGTTCTTTATATACGAACTAAGAATCGAATATATGTTGAAGTGTCAGCTGTTTTCATTACTAATGAAGAAGAGAAGAAACTGAAACTAAGAATATAATATATACAACGACAAACCTAACACACCTTACGCCAAAATAAACTACTAACATTAGCAAAGTTCCGTACTTAACAACAGTAAAGTAACTAACACAGCGTACAAAACGTAACTTATCATTAATTTAAGCATACTTCTTAACATATCAATGTTAATTTTTACACATGGTAATATTTAGCAAAAATTCACTATAACCCTGTCTAATTTATCGTACTTGACCAGGAAATAGAGCGTTATCGTAAATAAAGTTTTTACACTAATATAGTAATATTTAACGTACCCGTCATAACCTTCTTCCTTTACCTAACTATCACAATACCAAATAAATGCAAACATAACAAAGTTTTATCCAAATATAACAAAAAAAGTTCTTTTGAATAAAATATCATAGTCATGTAATAGTTTACTGATTTTTTAAAGAAAATCAATAAATCAGGAATCAAACTACTAGTCTCCACTCACTTACCTTACCCTTCCATGGTTCATTGACGGCTGACGGCTGATCTTATTGATCGTCATTTTCGAGTATCATTTTTGGACCAATCATAACATAAAATAAGTTTATATACTGACCTACAAATATATGCTAACGTAACAAAGTTTTAACATCAATAAAGCTAACATATTATAACCTGAACTAAGAATATAATGTACAACGACAAACCTAACATACCTTACACACGAATAAACAGCCAACATTAACAAAGTTCTATACTTAACAACAGTAAAGTAACTAACATTGCATACAGAACGTATCCTATTCACACTTTTTTTCAATCATATCTGTAACATATCATTGTTATTTTTACCTTAACATATTAATATTTAACAAAAAAAATTTCATAACCTTACCGAATTATCATACATAACAACGAAATTTGGGTGGTTTGATTTACTGATTTACTACTTTAGGGTATGTTAACCATAACAATTTTAGTAAAAATATGACTTGAATCAATAGATCAATAGATCAATAGATCAATAGATCATGGAGGGGTGGGGAGGGTAGGGTGGGT
>JABUQX010082271.1:0-15000 GCA_015478945.1 Trachelipus rathkii | reverse complement strand
ATATATATATATATTATATATATATATTATAAGAAAGATATATTATATATATTATGTTACATATATATATGAATATATATATATATGTATATTATATATTTATATATATATATATATATTACATATATATATATATATATATATATATATATATATATATATATATATATATATATATATATATATATATAATTTTATATTTTTGTTATTATTTTTTTATATATATATATATATATATAATGTAAATTGGAAAATTGGGCTCAGCCCTTAAGGGCACGCTCAAATTATTGCTTCGTGCTGAGCCCAATCCCCCCCCTTTAAAAATGGACATAAAATACGGAATTTTCAGTCGATTGTGACCAATTAAACACCAAACTGTAGCTTTTCTTACGTCTAAAACGTCGTTTCCGACTGCAGTGGTGTAGTGGCAAATTTTCCAGTGTGGGAACGCTAAATATATTTGTCAAATTATAAGGAAAGTCGTATTTATATGATTTCCTAGAATGCCTACAATAGCTAAGAGCATAGAATGTATCTGAGCTCGCTGAATAACGCTGAGTCTTCAGGAATTTATTAAATAATATGGATAATTATAGGAAAAAGAAAATAAAGAAATAGTAACCTTATTTTTATAGATTTACTTAATTACTTTATTATTTTACAATACATCATAATTCATAAAATAGTTATACTTATATTCAACTATTCTTATGTAGGTTAAACTAACCTTACTAACATAACCTCATTTTTTTAATAAAACATATTCCATAAATCACAAAGAGAGAAATAAAACAAATCCAAGAAAATATAATCAACCGTTTACACATAATCAGCAAATGCGTCTTCTTCTTTGTCGGGTTCATGTTTAGCTCGTCGAGTTCTAGTATCATCAGCTGTGCGGTGTTGTCGTAACCATGTCCTGACGTAATGCTCTGGATTCCATGTCCGGATATTTGGGCCATTCAACTTGATAAACATTAGGGCTGATACGTGCTCGATGGTCAGTCTTGTTCTAGTTGGCGATATTATTATATTCATATGACTAAAACCCCGTTCACACTCTGATGAACTGCAATAATGAGCTTGGAGCAATTCATCAGTGGGTTTAAATCCTTTGGAATGACCGTGCTGTTTTCTAAGTAATCTCTGAAGCTGTTTTTAATTTTGTTTAAATTCAACCTGAATCTTGCACAGAGCTTTTCGATTTCTTTTTCACCGTATCCAACTGATTTGTTGGGAGGCCAGCTTTTGCTTTCAAGCACTTGCAATTCTGAAAGAAGTGAAATATATTCTTTTTCGTGATTGTCGGTGCTTGTAGATGGTTCGTTGCTGCTTCTAGTGGTGAAAAGCCTTCTATTAAGGTTGTTAATGACACTTGATAACAACTGTTGGTCATTAATAGCAGTTATTTTGCTACTACTTGTTAAGGGGACACCACAAAAGTTACCCTCGATTGCAGCTCTTTTGGGATCAAGGCTTTTAGTGCAGGTTTCTCTTTAAGGCACTCGAAAAAAGCAATTGACCTTCTTATGATTTTGTCTGCATAAACTACAGTCGTTTGCCTGTTTTGAAGACATTCTTAAACCATCGACAAGTCTGCTAATATGTCATACATGATCGCCAAATCTGTCAGAAATTGGGTTGATGTCAGGCGTTTAATCAATCCTCTGTACATCACTCGTTCAGTTGTAGTTCTTTTCTTGTCTTCTTGGGCCTTCTTAAAATGAGAGTACAATGCTTGATAGCCATACTAAACGGCCGTTACTGTTTTAGAGGAACTGGATACCCATCTCATACCCAAAATACGACCAATTTTGTTTAGCTGCAAATCAAGCTCACTAGCACACCCGGCTAGTTCTCCTTGGTTTTTAGGTGATTTGCTATAATGAGTGTATAGCTTATTCATAAAAATTTGAAAGTGATTAACAGCTCCCACATCATTGATTGAATCACTAAAAAATATGACTTGAATCAATAGATCAATAGATCAATAGATCAATAGATCAATAGATCACGGATGGACAGGATGGTGGTTGGATGGTGATTTGATTTACTAGCTACTCTATCCTATGGTTCATACAGTGCCAAGGAACAACTTTTGGAAATTGCTGTAATAGCTTTTCTACGACGCCAGATTTTTTCCCTAACATGACACTAGCGCCATCACAGGCAAATGCAACTAAATTCTCTTTTAGGTACTCATGATCAAACCCATGTTTTTTCAAACAACCTAAAATGGCCTCAAAAATAGAATAAGCAGTTTGATTAGCCAATTCAATCAAGTCTAAGAATAAGACATTTGGTGGAAGATCTTTGCTGGTTTCACATTTTAAATAAACGATCAAAGTAGATTTATCACTCAAGCTTGTAGATTCGTCAATCACAATTGAAATTTTACCTGAAATGCTTTTAATCTGTTGAATAATTCGTATTTTCATCTCATCAGAAATGTGGTTAACGATTTCAGTTGCACTAAATCTAGAGTGTAATCCTACACCAATGTCCACACCATTCAATTTCTGAAGTTCCAAAAGTTCGGAATGGTCAGAAAAAGGCCTATCATTTTTCGCCAAGTAGTAAGCTGATCTAAATATTTTTATGGTAGATTCGAGGTTGGACATGTTCATTTTATCACAAACATTTTCAATAGTTTCCTTATCCGCCTTAGCAGATATGGTCTCAGCTGTCAAGTGGCCTGCTGATTGTTTGTGTAGGAAATTTTTTTTCTTAAAGAAGTAAGTTGGGCAGACTTATTAGACCCATTGAAAGTGATTGTAAATGCACACCATTCTTTAGAAATTGAAGTACGTTCCTTTTTGAAAGCACCAAGATGAGAAACTTGGCTACATAATGTACAGCCTAATTTACCGTTTTTGCAATCTAACCAAGGGAACGCTTCTTTTTTGCGTTCCCACATATCTTTAGACCATATAGAAGGCCATTTTGATACATTTTCAACTTCAGGTGTTGCCGAAGATGAAGAACTTACAGAAGAAGAACTTACTGCTGTTGCCGGAAAACCAATTTTATCATCTGAGTCCTCGGTTAAATGTTCGCCTATATCTTTATTTTGTTGTTTAGTCAAGAACGACAGAAGTGTTTTTAGATTTATCTTGGTCGATTCCATAATGCATACTGACTGAGTAATTGCGTTCACCCTTCAGTTCGTCTGATTATTTATTATTAACAACGGCCACAGACAACAACGTAAAGCTTAACGCGAACTAACGTAGCGCACAGACACAATGACAAGATATTGAAGACAGACAGGTCACCACACGAACGCCGGATGAGCGATGGCCAGAGGACAGTGTTTCCACGTGAGGGATTTTTTATCCCATTTTAGTGATATTTTGCATATTATTATTTAAGATCAACATCAATCGAGTTTACAAATGTTTGTAAAGTATTGTTTTATTATTTACATCAATCATTTTATAGCAAATCAATATTCGGCAATAAATTTTTTTTTTTTTACTGTGGAAAACCAGTATGGAAACGCCTTTCCCACGCGTTCCCGCTCCACTACACCACTGTTTCCGAGTGTTTTTCTGTATCTGTAGTTAGTTTTGGAATTTTCAATTTTGGAAAATCAATGTTTTTGGCATTTGTCGAAACTCCTCCTACAATTTTTTTCGAAATCATTTCAAACTTGAAATATACAAAGACTGGATTGTTATCTAAAATGTTTTGGAGCGGAATTCTGATATTTGAACCCACATCTGAGCAGTAGTATGGATGGCAAGATCAGCAGGTGCAGATTTCCAGGGGCTAAATCTGGAGATCTAGAATGCTGGAAATATTTTTACTATTTCAGGGAATCTGGTATGTTTAACTGTAGATTTTATTTCGGAGCTTGAGCCGGAGCCGGAGCCGGAGTCGGAGCCGGAGCCGGAGCCGGAGCCGGAGCCTTCGATGACGCGTTTTTTCCCGCTGAGTCCGATTTTGGTGCTTGAGGTGTCCATCTATGGGTTTTTGAGGCTGCTTTAGTGAGGTGAGGCGTTGAACAGGGAATTAAGTCAATGCCGACATGACTTGGTTGGAAATTCGTAAGGTCGTCCGATTTTGGTGCTTGAGGTGTCCATCTTTGGGTCAGGGAAGCCGTTTATGAGGTATGTGAGGCGTTTGGAACAGGGAATTCAAGTCAAATGCCGACATGACTTGGTTGGAAATTCGTAAGGTCGTCCGATTTTGGTGCTTGAGGTGTCCATCTATGGGTTTTTTGGGTCAGGGAATCCGTTTATGAGGTATGTGAGGCGTTTGGAAGAGGGAATAAGTCATGCCGACATGACTTGATTGGAAATTCGTAAGGTCGTCAGATTTCGACGCTTGAGGTGTCCATCTATGGGTTTTTGGGTCAGGGAAGCCGTTTATGAGGTATGTGAGGCGTTTGGAACAGGGAATTCAAGTCAAATGCCGACATGACTTGGTTGGAAATTCGTAAGGTCGTCATTTTGACGCTTGGGGTGTCCATCTATGGGTTTTTAACAGGGAAGCCGTTTATGAGGCATGAGGTGTTTGAACAGGGAATTTTGTCAAATGCCGGACACTTGGTTGAATTCGTAAGGTCATTGATTTTGACGCTGAGGTGTCCACCTATGTGGTTGGGGGTCAGGGAAGCTGCTGAGAGTAAAAGGTGAGGCGTTTGAACAGGGAATTCAAGTCAAATGCCGACATGACTTGGACTTTCTCTGAAATTGCTAAGTTTTATACTTTTGATTGGTCAAATTAAGGGTTCCTAAGGGTGGTGAGACCAATTTTGAGGTCAGGTTGGCCAATATTTGAGTTTTAGAAGGGCTAGGAATAAGTCTTATAACCCACACTTTTCTTCACCACTCAATTTAGATGAGTTCTAGTTGACTTGTCTTCTTCAAACTTGGCTCCCCATATAAGGGTGACGTAACCTCATTGTAGACGAGGTTATGTCCCCGTGCTCACCCCAAAGGGTGCGCCTCCCCCTAAAAAATCGAATGTTCGTAGAAGGTTGAAATTTGAGAAAGGGATTCAGAGTCGGATTGGAAAGAATCGGGTAATGGAATCAGAGTGAAAGCTGATAACGGCACCGATGATGAAACAGTGAGCGTTTAGTTAGTAAACATCGAAGCGATTAATACAATATTATTACTGTTCACATACCTGATCCTGTTCTATCATCTACATAATCGTCAACTGCATTGCATCTTGCAAAGATAACCCTTTTTTCTAAATGTTCAATACTGACATTTTATATTTTCAAATCTCATTTTCTTTTTTATAAATGCTAATCAATATAATTTTTTTCTTGAATAGTTATGTATATATTGCTAAGGCTTTATGTTTCTATTTTTACATTTATACTTTTTTAGATTTAATTTTTATAATTTTTTTTTTTTTTTTCTAACTATTTTTTATTTTACATTTTTTACTTTGCATTTAATATTGTACGAAATATATTTTTATTTGTTTTATTATTTGGTTTTGTTTCTTTAAACTTTTCGTTTTTTACTAAAAATTTATTCCTTTATGTTTATAACTTAAAATTTACATTTTTACATACCTTAAAGCAGTAAATCAGTAAATCATAAATCAAACTGCTCCTCCATAATCTCAAAACCTTTCAGATCTATTGATCTATTGGATTCATTGACTATCGTTCTATTGATTCATAAGTCATATTTTGTATAACATATCACAAAACTTTTATTATTTTGTTTGTTTTGTGATAATTTTGTTTTTACTAAAAATTTATTCTTTTTATATTTATAACTTACTATTAAAAAAAATTTACATTTACATACCTTAAAGCGGGCATCAGTAAACTCAAACTGTCCTCCATAACCTCATACCCTTCAGATCTATTGATCTATTGATCTATTGATCTATCGTTCTATTGATTCAAGTCTTTTGTATAACAACAAAACTTTTATTTATTTTTGTTTTGTTTCTTTAAACATTTTGTTTTTACTAAAAAATTTATTCTTTTATGTTTATAACTTAAAATTTTTGGCATTTTTACATACCTAAAACAGTAAATCAGCAAATCAGTAAATCAAACTACCCCTCCATTCCCAAGATACCCTTCAGATCTATTGATCTATTGGATCTATTGATCCACAAGTCATATTTTGTATAACATAACACAAAAAACTTTTATTTATTTTGTTTGTTTCTTTATACTTTCGTTTTTATAAGTGATTCCAACCTCCTTACCCACAAACTCAAACTTCATTCATAACTCATAACAGTGTGTCTCTTATACTTCCATCCATGATCTATATTGATCTATTGATCTATTGATTCATTGATCTATTGATTCAAGATCATTTTGTATAACATAACACAAAACTTTTATTTGTTTTGTTTGTTTCTTTTAAACATTTTGTTTTTACTAAAATTTTACTCTTTTATGTTTATAACTTAAAAATTTACATTTTTACACGTACCTTAAAGCAGTAAATCAGTAAATCAGAATCAAACTGCCCTCCATACCCTCATACCTTCCATGATCTATTAATCTATTGATCTATTGATCTATTGATCTATTGATTCAAGTCATATTTTGTATAACATAACACAAAACTTTTATTTATTTTTGTTTTGTTTCTTTAAACATTTTTTTTTTTTTACTATAAAAATTTATTCTTTTTGTGTTTATAACTTAAAAAATTTACATTTTTACATACCCAGCAGTAAATCAGTAATCAGTAAATCAAACTACCCTCCATATCCTCACATAATTCTTCCATGATCTATTGACTAATGATCTATTGATTCATTATCAAGTTTGCTATTTTGTATAAATATAAATACAAAACTTTTATTTATTATTGTTTTGTTTCTTTAAACTTTTCGTTTTTACTATAAAATTTTATTTATTTTGTTTAATTTGTTTTAAATATTTTGTTTTTTACTAAAAAATTACTCTTTTATGTTTATAACTTAAAAATTTGCATATTTACATACCCAGGACTGTAATCAGGGTAATCAATCACAAAGATATATAACCCATACTTTTTCTTCTGGATCTGTTGATCTATTGATCTAATGATCTATTGATCTATTGATTCAAGTCATATTTTTGTAACAACATAACACAAAAACTTTTATTTATTATTGTTTTGTTTCTTTAAACTTTTCTGTTTTTTACTATAAAATTTTATTTATTTTGTCGATTTGCTTAAATATATTTATGGCTAAAAATTTAATCTTTTATGTTTTATAACTTAAAATTTATATTTTTACATTGGGCCTTGTGCAGTAAATCAGATTCAGTAAATCAAACTGCCTTCCAGCCACCTTCCTATTCTTCCATGATCTATTGATCTACTGATCTATTGATCTATTGATTCAAGTCATATCTTGTATAACATAACACAAAACTTTTATTTATTTTTGTTTTGTTTCTTTAAACATGTTTACTAAAAAAATTTAGTTCTTTTATGTTTAGAACTTGAAAAATTTGCTTAGTTTACATATTTAAAGCAGTAGTTCAGTAAATGTGGAACAACCACCCTCCGCGCCGCCATCATATTTCCATTGATCTTATTGATCTATTGATCTATTGATCTATTGACCAATTGATCTATTGATAACATAACACCAAACTTTCATTTATTTTTGTTTATCTTAAACTTTCGTTTTACTGTGGTTTGCCCTTGCGGCTGAGGTTAAAATTCAGATATATACTAAAAGTTAGCAAACGCAGTCGGCAAACAACCGACTTCATACCATATCTGGCGATCTATTGATTCATTGATCTATTGATCTTATTGACTGTCATTTGAGCATCATAACACAAAACTTTTTGAGTTTGCTTCGTTTTGTTTCTTTAATCCAGCTTACTGTATTTATTCTCTTTATGTTTATTACTAATTTGTATTATTTGCATGGTTTCTGCAACAGTAAATCAGTAAATCAGTAACAACTTCTTCATACTATCCAGGATCTATTGATCTGTTGACTTATTGGATCTATTGATCTGAGTTGATTCTGTGTCATATTTTGTATAAACATAACACAAAACTCTTTATTTATTGTTTTGTTTCCTTTAAACTTTTCTGCTTTTATTATAAAATTTTATTTATTTTATGAATTTCATCATGTAATATTTAGCTGCATTAGTAATGATTTTATGTTTGACCGTAAAAATTGCATTTGTGCGCTCTTAAACAGTAAATCATAAACAGTAACAAACTGCCCCCAAATCAATATACTTTTCAGATCTATTGATTCATTGGATTCATTGATCTGTTATCTGAGTTGATTTCGTCATATTTTTGTACAACATAACACAAAACTTTTATTTATTATTGTTTTGTTTCTTTAACTTTTTGTTTTTACTAAAAATTTAATTTTATGTTTATACTTAAAAAAAATTCTGCTTTGATTTATTAGCTCCAGCAGTAAATCAGTAATCGTTCGCTCACCATACCCCTCATACTCATCCATGATCTATTGATCTATTGACTATTGATCAGACTGCGCCAGAGCTTTGTACGAAACTTTATTCATTTTTTGTTTTAGCCTCTTAACTTTCGTTTTTACAGGATTGATCTTTATGTCATAATCTGTGGGCCTTGCATATTTGTTGTTGTCTTAAAACAGTGTGTCAGTATCAAAGCCTCACCTCATACCATTCATGATTTGCTGATTATTGATCTATTGAGTCCTGATTCATTGGATTCAAGTCATATGTATATTTTCATTTAACTTGAACGTATGATATATTTAACAGCACAACAACAACAACGACTACAACAAAACAACAACAACAAATAAATACACAACATAAACAAGAAGAACATTTTTATGTTATGTTATACAAAAGATACTTGAATCAATAGATCAATAGATCATTAGATCAGTAGATCAGCGATAGGGCAGGAGGGTATGGTATCACAGTTTGATTACACTGTTTGAATGGACATTGTTTTAAGGTATGTAAAATGTAAATTTTTAAAGTTATAAACATAAAAAAGAAAGAAATTTTAATTAAATAAAGATAAATATAAGCAAAATAAATAATTTTTTAGTAAAAACGAAAAGCTTAAAGAAAATCAAAACAAATAAATAAAAGAAAACAGACTTGACTGGAGTCGACAGATCAATAGATCAATAGATCAATAGAGACCACAGAAGGTTAAGGGAGGGTGGAGGCAGTCGATTTCACTGATTAATGTGATTCATCGTTTAAGGTATGTAAATATGCAAATTTTGGTGTTATAAAAAGAATAAATTCTTTAGTAGTAAAAACGAAAAGTTTAAAGAAACAAAACAAAATAAATAAAAGTTTTTGTATTATGTTATACAAAATATGACTTGAATCAATAGATCAATAGATCAATAGATCAATAGATCAATAGATCATATAAGGGTATGAGGGTATGGAGGGCAGTTTAATTTACTGATTTACTGATTTACTGCTTTAAGGTATGTAAATATGCAAATTTTTTTTAAGTTATAAACATAAAAGGAATAAATTTTTAGTAAAATGTATTAAAGGTAATTAAACATAATAATTTTAGTAAAACAAAAATGTTTAAAGAAACAAAACAAAAAATAAAAAAGTTTTGTGTTATGCTATACAAAAATAGGACTTGAAACCATTAGATCAATGTGACTATGATCAATAGATCAAGATCATGGATGGGAAGAGGGTGTTGAGGTGCTTGATTTACTGATTATTTATTTACTGTGTTTATAGTAGTGTTATGTAAATTTTTTTGTTATAAACATAAAAGGAATAAATTTTTTAGTAAAAAAGTAAGAAAGAAGAAACAAAATAAATAAAAGTTTTGTGTTATGTTATACAAAATATGACTTGAATCAATAGATCAATAATAAGATCAATAGATCAATAGATCGGTAGATCATGGATGGGTATGAGGTATGAAGGGCAGTTTGAATTACTGTTTTACTGATTTACTGTTTTAAGTTATGTAAATATGCAAATTTTTTTTAAGTTATAAACATAAAAGGAATAAATTTTTTAGTAAAATAGTATAAAAGAAATTAAAACAAAATGAATAAAAGTTTTGTGTTATATACAACATAATTTGAATCAATAGACGATTAGATCAGACTCATGATCATTAGATCTGATGGGTATGAGGGCATGGTGGGCAGTTTGATTACTGATTTCCATTATTTGTTTAAGTTTAAGGTATGTAAATGGGTTAAATTTTTTAAGTTAAAATATAAAAGGACCTAAATTTTTAGCAAAATAGTAAGTTAAAGAAACAAAACAATAATAAATAAAAGTTTGTGTTATGTTATACAAATATGACTTGAATCAATAGATTAATAGATCAATAGGATCAATAGATCAATAGATCAGCAGATCAATGGGAGCCAAGTGGAGGGCAGTTTGATTAACTGATTTATTGATTTACTGTTTTAAGTTATGTAAATATGCTTTGTAAGTTATAAACATAAAAAGAATAAATTTTTTAGTAAAAACAAAATATTTAAAGCAAATTAAACAAAATAAATAAAATTTTTATAGTAAAAACGAAAAGTTTAAAGAAACAAAACAATAATAAATAAAAGTTTTGTGTTATGTTATACAAAATATGACTTGAATCATGATCAATAGATCACAGGATCAATAGATCAATAGGATCATGGATGGGGTGTTGAGGGTATGGATGGCAGTTTCGATTTACTGATTTACTGATTTTTACTGTTTTAAGGTATGTAAATATGCAAATTTTTTTTAAGTTATAAACATAAAAAGAATAAATTTTTTAGTAAAAACGAAAAGTTTAAAGAAAACAAAACAAAATAAATAAAAGTTTTGTGTTATGTTATACAAAATATGACTTGAATCAATAGATCAATAGATCAATAGATCAATAGATCAATAGATCATGGATGGGTATGAGGCATGAAGGTCAGCTATGATTTAATATTTACTTGATTTATTGCCTATATGTAATATGCAAATTTCTTTTGCTTATAATATAGGGTGAATTAAATTTTAGTAAAAACGAAAAGTTTAAAGAACAAAACAAAAAAATGAGTTTTGTGTTATGTTATACAAAATACGACTTGAATCAATAGATCAATAGATCAATAGATCAATAGATCATGGATGGGTATGAGGGTATGAAGGGCAGTTTGATTTACTGATTTACTGATTTACTGCTTGTGTATGTAAATAAGCAAATTTTTTTAAGTTATAAACATAAAAGGACTAAATTTAGTAAAAACGAAAAGTTTAAAGAAACAAAACAATAATAAATAAAAGTTTTGTGTTATGTTATACAAAATATGACTTGAATCAATAGACTAATAGATCAATAGATCAATAGATTCATGGAAGGTAGAGGTGGAGGCAGTTTGATTTTTACGAATTACTGATTTCATCCGTTTAAGGTATGTAAAAATGTAAATTTTTAAGTTATAAACATAAAAAGATTAAATGTTTTAGTAAAAAAAAATATTTAAAGCAAATTAAACAAAATAAATAAAATTATAGTAAAAACAAAAAGTTTAAAGAAACAAAACAATAATAAATAAAAGTTTTGTGTTAAAAGAGTAATAAAGAAGATTTGAACTACTTAGATCATGAATTGTTAGACTAAGATCATAGATCAGAGAAGGTATGAGGTTAAAGTGGTGTTTGACTTACTGATTTACTGATTTACTGGTTTAAGGTATGTAAATATGCAAATTTTTTAAGTTATAAACATAAAAAGAATAAATTTTTAGTAAAAACAAATATTTAGCAAATTAAATAAAATAGAAATTATTATCTATTGAAAATGAAAGTTTTAAGAAAACAAAACAAAAATAAATAAAAGTTTTGTGTTATGTTATACAAAATATGACTTGAATCAATAGATCAATAGATCATTAGATCAATAGATCATGGAAGGGTATGAGGATATGGAGGGTGTTTGATTGATTTTACTGATTTACTGTTTTTAAGGTATGTAAAAATGTAAATTTTACAAGTTATAAACATAAAAAGAATAAATTTTTTAGTAAAAACAAAATATTTTAAGAAACAAAACAAAATAAATAAAAGTTTTTGTGTGTTATGTTATACAAAATATGACTGAATCAATAGATCAATAGATCAATAGATTAATAGATTAATAGATCAATAAAGGTATGAGGTATGGAGGGTAGTTTGATTTATCTGATTTACTGATTTACTGTTTTAAGGTATGAAAATGTAAATTTTTTAAGTTATAAACATAAAAAGAGGAAATTTTTTAGCAAAAACATTTTAAAGAACAAAACAATAAATAAGTTTTTGTGTTATGTTATACAAAATATGATTTGAATCAATAGATCAATAGATCAATAGATCATGGATGGGTATGAGGGTATGGAGGATAGTTTGATTTACTTGGATTTACCGATTTCACTAGTTTAAAGGTTTTGTAAAAATGCAAAAGTAAGTTATAAAAACATAAAAGAATAAATTTTTTTAATAAAAACGAAAAGTATAAAGAACAAAACAAAATAAATAAAAAGTTATGTTATGTTTATGCAAAATATGACTTGAACTAATAGACTAGTAGACTATTGATTCAGAAGGGTATGGAGGGTAGTTTGATTACTGATTTACAATTACTGTTTTAAGGTATGTAAAAATGCAAAATTTTTTTAAGTTATAAAATTATAAAAGAATAAATTTTTTAGTAAAACGAAAAGTATAAAGAAACAAAACAAAAAATAAAGTTTTTGTGTTATGTTATACAAAATATGACTTGGATCAATAAGATCAATAGATCAATGATCAATAGATCAATAGACTCTACAGGAAGGGTATGAGGGTATGGAGGCAGTTTGATTTACTGATTCACTTTACTGCTTTTAAGGTATGTAAAATGTAAATTTTTTTTATAAACATAAAAGAATAAATTTATTTAGTAAAAACGAAAATTAAAGAAAAAAAAACAAATAAATAAAAGTTTTTGTATATGTTATACAAAATATGACTTGAATTAATAGAATGATAGGACTAATAGACTAATAGACTTCAATAGATCAAGAAGGTATGAGATTATGGAGGGCAGTTTAATTTACTGATTTACTGATTTACTGTTTTAAGGTATGTAAAAATGCAAAATTTTTAAGTTATAAACATAAAAAGAATAAATTTTAGTAAGTAAAAAAGGATAAAGAATAAAAGAAAACAAATTAAGCTTTTGTGATATGACAAAACATGACTTGAATCATGAATAGAACGATAGATCAATAGATCAATAGATAAATAGATCATAGAAGGGTATGAGAGTATGGGCTGAAGGGCAGTTTGATTTACTGATTTACTGATTTACTGCTTTAAGGTATGTAAAAATGTAAATTTTTTAAGTTATAAACATAAAAGGATTAAATTTTTTAGTAAAAAAGAAAAGTAAAAAAAAACAAAAAAAAAAAAATAAAAAAAATAAAAAAAAAAAAAAAAAAAAAAAAAAAAAAAAAAAAAAAAAAAAAAAAAATAAAAAAAAAAAAAAATAAAAATAAATAAATTAAATTAAACATAAAGTATAAATATAAATAGAAAAATAAAAATAGCAAACAATATATGCATGTTTCAATTTAAGAAAAAAATTATATTAGTTAGCATTTATAAAAAGAAAATGAGATTTGAAAATATAAAATGTCAGTATTGAACATTTAGAAAGACGGGTTATCTTTGCAAGATGCAATGCAGTTGACGTTATCTACATGATAGAACAGGATCAGGTATGTGAACAGTAATAATATTGTATTATTAAACGAATGTTTACTAACTAGGCACCGCACCGGCTCCATCATCGGTGCCGTTGTCAACTCCTCTGATTCCGTACCCGATTCTTTCCAGAAATCCGACTCTGAATCCTTTCTCCAAATTTCAACCTTCTACGAACATTCGATTTTTAGGGGGAGGCGCACCCTTTGGGGTGAGCACGGGGACATAACCTCGTCTACAATGAGGTTACCCCTTATATGGGGAGCCAAGTTTGAAGAAGACAAGTCAACTAGAACTCATCTAAATTGAGTGGTGAAGAAAAGTGTGGGTTATAAGACTTATTCCTAGCCCTTCTAAAACTCAAATATTGGCCAACCTGACCTCAAAATTGGTCTCACCACCCTTAGGAACCCTTAATTTGACCAATCAAAAGTATAAAACTTAGCAATTTCAGAGAAAGTCCAAGTCATGTCGGCATTTGACTTGAATTCCCTGTTCCAAACGCCTCACATACCTCATAAACGGCTTCCCTGACCCAAAAAACCCATAGATGGACACCTCAAGCGTCAAAATCTAACGATTTTAGAGAAAATCCAAGTCATGTCGGCATTTGACTTGAATTCCTGTTCCAAACACCTCACATACCTCATAAACGGCTTCCTGACCCAAAAACCCATAGATGGACACCTCAAGCGTCAAAATCTGACGACCATGAATTTCCAACCAAGCTCATGTTTGCATTTCTGACTTGAATTTCTGTTCCAAATACATACCTCTTATAAATGGTATTCTTGAATCTAAATAATATATAGATGGACAATTCCTTGGGCAGCGAAATCTGACGACCTTATTGGAATTTCAACCGTCATGTCGGTATTTGACTTGAATTTCCTGTTCCAAACGCCTCACATACCTCATAAACGGCTTCCGACCCCAAAAACCCATAGATGGACACCTCAAGCACCAAAATCGGATGACCTTACGAATTTCCAAGTCCAAGTCATGTCGGCATTTGACTTGAATTCCCTGCTCCAAACGCCTCACATACCTCATAAACGGCTTCCTGACCCAAAAAACCCATAGATGGACACCCGTCAAAATCTGACGACCTTATGAATTTCCAATCAAGTCATGTCGGCATTTGACTTATTTCCTGTTCCAAACGCCTCACATACCTCATAAACGGCTTCCTGACCCAAAATACCATAGATGGAGTCAACCCTGCTGTCGAAATCTGACACCAGTTGGCACGAAAAACGCGAAAGTGTTTCACGATAAATGCGAAAACGGTTAAACAATCCAAATTTGATATTGATGAACGAAGTACAATG
>JABUQX010082270.1:22500-28390 GCA_015478945.1 Trachelipus rathkii | reverse complement strand
CTAATACATTGTTGGAATCCTGGCACAATTTTACAGAGGAAAGAAGAGTCCATTTATGGTAAATATATTTGACTGTGTATTAGGAACCTCTAATCGCTCCCGGTAAGGGGGACAGACAAAAAGGCTATACATCTAAAAATTGTAGGTAACATGTAGTAGTTTTTTTAGATTATTATCTTCAACACATGTTTACAGGAGACATGAGGGTGTCGGTTTGCGTATCATTGATACAGGGAGTGACCCGGTGCTGGAATTCGTTCTGTGTCGTCGGTGTTGATTATTGGTGGAATGCCAATTGTGACATAGATATATAAATAATAATAATATAAAGGGTTCTCGTAAATCAGATTATTTTAAAAACATTTGAAATATTTTACTTAAGTCGATGCGTAAAATTATATAAATTGGTTGTAAGTGGAATAATTTTTGTGTATTTTAAATAAAAAAACCTTAGAATGATCTTTTAATAAAATACTTTTATTGTTAACAGAGAGAACTTTTTGTATATTATACTTACTACATGGCTAAAGTGATGTTAAATCGGTAGTCATGAAACAAACGTTTTGTGCCTAGCATTGGGTTTTTTATTAGAGAGGCTGGGGTCGCTTAGGGGCTTTGCGAACCTACCCTGGATTTAATGATTTATTGCTTTAAGGTACGTAATATATATTTTTTTATAAAATTTCATAAATTTCGTGGGTGTTAGCCAGCCCTTCGTTGTCTTGAGAAGCGATAACTAATTAATAAATATAAAAAGATAAAAGTTAAAATCCATTCTTCATTCAAGAAACATTGATTTATATAGAAGTTTTAAGAAAGCTTTGAAAATGATTTTTCGTATAAGAATGAGTAATATAAATGAGACGTGTTTAATTAAACAAAATGTTTAATAAATATACTATGTGTGTAGTGAGTTGTACAATTTATTCGTGGTGTGTGTTATGTGTTGCATTTGTGTGTGTGTGTGTGGCCGATGTTTAGGTGTGTGTTATTGTTGTGTAATGTAAGGTGAACACCTGTGTGATGTGTTGGTGTATAAGTGTGTTGTTTTCTAATGATAATAACAATAGCATGAGGCAAATAACTAATAAGTTATATAATAAAAATAATAATATAATAAAATAATATTAAAATAAAAATTAAATAATAAAAAAAATAAAAATAATAAAAAAAAAACAAAAAAAAATAATAAAAAAATTCTAAAATAAAAAAAAAAAAAAATAATAAAAATAAAAAGTATTAAAACAAAATAAAACAATATAATAATAAAAATAAAGTTATTAAAACAAATAAAAAACATATGTTAATAAATATATGAGTTTTTTGTTAAGCAAGATAAAGCTATGATTTAAAGCAAGTAAACAATGATGGTAAAGAGTAAGCAGGTAAAACATATGATTTAAAGCAGTAAAACATATGAGTTAAGCAGTTTTAAAGCAGTAAAACATATGAGTAAAGCTGTTACAATCAATGATGAGTTAAAGCAGTTTCAAAAAGTACAATTTATCACATAAAGATGTTTCAGTTTAAACAAAAGGGCATATATCCCTTGCTGCTATATTAACACCTCTATTGATTACTGATTTACTGCTTTAAGGTATGTAATGTTAATAATATTGAGTTAAAGAAGCAGTTAAAACATATGAAGTTAAAGCAGTTATAAAGGCAGTTAAAACAAAAGCATTACTTTTTCCTTGTGCTATGAACCCCTCTATTTGAATTTAAATGATTTACTGCTTAAGGTTATGTTAATGTTAATAAATATATGAGTTTTAAAGTAAAAGAGTAAAACATATGAGTTAAAGCAGTTAAAGCAGTAAAACAAAAGCATACTCCCCTTGTTGCTATTGTACACACCTCTAATTGATTTACTATTTTACTGCTTAAAGGTATTGTAATGTTAATAAATATATGGAAAGTGGCAGTAAACATATGAGTTTTAAGCAGTAAAGCAGTAAAACCAAAAAGCATGACTAACCCCCTTGTGATAATTGTAACACCTCTACTTGATTTACTGTGATTACTGTTTTAAGGTTATGTAAAGTATATGGTTTTTAATTAAACGTGTCGTACAATTGTAGTAAAAATAAATGATTCATATATCAGTCATGATGATGTTTTTCTTCTTCATACAATTTTTTTAAAAACTTTATGTATTGCAAATATTAAGTGAAGGCTAAGAAAAAAATGTTAATAAAGTTGAAGACCATATAACTCTCTATTCAGTTACATATTTTGGATCGCGAAATGTTTTTAATAAAATGTTTAAGTATGAAATAAAATGAATAATTTCAATTAGTATATATATTTTTCATGATGCGCGAAGGATATTGCGCGCTGTGGGCGCACGCGGGCGGGCGGGGAGCGCGAATTATTGCGCCTGCGGGCGCGCGTGGCGGGCGGGAACTTATAGCGGGTCGCACCTGCGGGGGGGGTCCATCCTTTGCGGGCGGGAGGGCGCATGTGCGCCCTTTTGGAGCAGCTTATGAAACTTAGGGGGGGAAACATCATTATTAACTCTGTTCAAGGCTCAGGGTTGGGAAAACCATCAAAGCATGAACAGCAGTAAATCTGAGACATCAAAGTTTCTCCCATCGGACATTTGACTTCATCACACATAATATCAACATAAGGCAGCTACCGTATGACTCAATCAATGATGAGGCAACAAAATTGAGCCATCAAGTTGAGGAATCAAAAATATCGGAAGTGATGTGAGTTTGTAAGTGTAAATGTATCTGATGTGGATGGTGCAGTGAGTGTATAGGGCTAGTGTAAGTGTCTATGAGCGGTGTAAGTGG
Source organism: Trachelipus rathkii (assembly GCA_015478945.1). Lineage (NCBI taxonomy): Eukaryota > Metazoa > Arthropoda > Malacostraca > Isopoda > Trachelipodidae > Trachelipus > Trachelipus rathkii. Next base: position 25,589 of record JABUQX010082270.1, on the reverse strand, counting down.
TCATCTTAGGTGTATTGTATGTAAGTGTTAAGTGTCTATGGTGAGTGTGTAGTGTAAGTGTATATGGGCTAGTGTAAGCGTCTATGGAGAGTGTAAGTGCTATATAAGTGTTCATGTGTGTATCAAGTGTATAGTGAATGTGTTGTGTTATAAGTGACATTCAGTGGCGTATAAGGTATAGTGTAAGTGTCTATGGGTGTATATGTGTATGTGTTAGGTTGTAGGGGCGAGGTAAGTGTCTATGGGTGTATGATGTGCGTATAAGTAGCCTAGCGGTGTGCGTGTGTGTGTGTGTTGTTATGTGTGAATGTGTGTGTGTAGTAATAATATATATATATATATATATTATATATATTATTATACTATATATATATAATTATTATATTATATATTATATATATATACTATTATATATTATATATATATATATTATTATATATATATGTATATATATATATATAATATATTATATATATATATAAATATATTATATATATATTAATATATAAATATATATATATATTATATAATAATATATATATATATTTGGCTATAGTGTTAGAAAAAGACTAAATTCATAGTTAGGAAGCTCCCTAGCAACTTGTTAATATACACCAACGATTCTCATACCTATAACCTAGGGGTAGACACCCATATTTAGGCTATTCTAGGCTCAGGCGAGGCTAGAAAAGGCTTGAAAAAGTGGCACTCAGTTTGGCACTCTTGTGGCACCACTTGGAACTATGTGGCCTCCATCTAGCACTCACTTGACAGCTCATTGGCACTCACTTGGCATCACCTGGCACTCACCTGGCACTCATCTAAATACTCATAGAACACTCCTAGACCATCCTTACAGGTGATTGGAACCATCAAGTTGGCCATCATTATAGGTGTCATGCAAGATGACGTCACTTCAAAAAAGCTAACAAGGTCAAAAAAGCACAAGCCAAAATTGTCCTGAAACAAAAAGGGTACGAAAAAATTTGGGTTCTCAAAAATGACCCACTGGAAGACCAAAGGGGTTGACCGAAAAATTAGGTCTGCCGAAAAATTAGTGATGGCAAATAATTAGGTTGGCCAATTGACCCATGGAGACAAAGGTGGTAGTGTGTTGTTACGTGTGTTATGAAGTGTAAATGTAAGTGTAGAGTATCTAGGGGTGAGTGTTAAGTGTCATAGTGAATGTGATTATAAGTGACATAGTGTGGTGTGTGTGTGTTGTCGGTGTGTTTGTGTGTGTGTGTGGTGCGTGTGTGCGTGTGTGTGTGTAGGGGCAGGTGTGACCGCGGATGGAAATAAGTTAGGACAGATCCAAACAGGTCAGGTTACCTACATGACCTATGTTAGCACAGAACTACAAAGGCAAGGTGACAGCGACTGAGGTGAGCTAAGATAATCACCTACTAATACCTCCACATGAACCTTAAGAATTGGTCAAATTTCAGACCTTTGATACGGGTATCAAGGCCAAAATATCAAGGCTAAGCCGAAATATCAAGAACAAACATCAAAAGAAGCGGCTAAGACCTTAAAGGGGGGCGCTACGTCATTTAAGAAGTCAAGGCCCAAAAAAGCGTTCAAGAGCAAAAAAAAGAGTCAATTTGTCAGGGGTTATAAAAGTTTTAGGGCTCAAACAGATAAGGTTCAAGCAGGTAAAACACGTCCAATATGACCGGCTACTTACTGAAGTAGAAAAAGACAGAGACGGAATAGTCTACCAAGGCAGGGTGTAAGCTCGGAAGCACAAGTTTTGAGAACAATAGGAGGAACCCATCAGGACCGTACGCCCTTCTTGGTTTTGTTAAGTCCCAGAGGAGAGAGAGGAGGAGAGAGAGGGACGGAGAGAGAGATGAGAGATGAGAGTGAGAGAGAGGTGAGAGAGAGAGAGAGAAAGTGAATGAGAATAGATGAGAAGCAGGAGAGAAGAGGGAGAGAGAGAGAAGATGAGACGAGAGAGAAGAAAGAAGAGAGAGAAGAGAAGAAGAGAGAGAGAGAGTAGATGAGAAGAAGAGAGAAGGAGAGGAGAGAGAGAGACGAGAAATAAAACGTTCCGATCGCCCCGTGGACGAAAAGGATAAAGGCGGAAATAGCTCCGATCTTTCCAAGAGTGGAATTAGAACAAACGTTTAAGCGAAGAGTTCAACTTTAGCGGAAGGTAAAACGGCAGTTGTGCCGTCGGAAGATACTAGAGGAGAAAGAGGAAGAAGCAAGCTTAGAGTTAACATTTTTTTTTTTTTTTGCAAAAAAATTGCCAGAAAGGACGAGAGGAAGAGGAACCAGGAAGGTTAATGCATTTCACAGGAAAAGAAAGTTACAGTTGTCACGGAGAATAGATCTTTCAACAATCCGTGATGAAATAAAAGCATGAGCTTTTTGGGTCGAAGATGCACGGTAATCCCTAAAGACAGTCTCCCTGGGCAAATTAGCACACGAGGACAAGCAAGCACATGGAGTTGATAATAGGTACACAGTTTGCTAATGGTTTTTCTAGAAAAGTAGAATAGTGGAATTGTAGCCCCCCATTCAGGGAGGGATAAGTACGCACTAAAGGGACCCCTTCTAAAGACGTTGATAGTAGTAATTCCATCCGGGATATCAAAAAAAGAACGACTTCAAGTTCCGACAGCTAAGCAGCACTCGACAGAGCTAACAAAAATTTTCCGTGACCCACTAGAGGTGGATCTTTCCTGCGGAAAGATGCGAAGAGAATAGAAACGGAGCAGACAATTAACAAGGAATTCAAAGTGACCCCAGAGGAAGGACAAAGCTCTTAAAGACAGAATAGGAGACAGGGTTAGAGGTTATAAGGAAAAGTATAGAATGTTAGGATTCACTAACCAAAACAACATACAAGGAATACGAGTAGGAGAGCTGCAAGCTCACAACTTCGGAGAATCCCTATCTGAGAATAGAAAGTGTTTTAAACAGAGCCTTCACCAGCTAGCATCTTGAATGAATTAAAGGGAAAGCCATTATGAGGTTGGTGAAAGTTGAAATTATCAAGATGAATGATTTCAGGAGAAAATGATAAAGAAGATGTGTTCTAAATTGGAATTTTTAAGTAGGAGCGGAAGATCAAAGATGAG
>JABUQX010082270.1:12500-17500 GCA_015478945.1 Trachelipus rathkii | reverse complement strand
CAAATCTTCTCCATCAAAACATATATAAAATCGAAAAAAAACTTAAATGAAAATTTAAAAAAAATTGCAATGTGTTAAAATAAAAATTCCCCCCCCCCGCCCCCCACCCCCCTAATCGACTAATATAAAAAAAATAAAGAAAGCAATTTTTCTTCTCAAAGTTTAGACACTGTTTTATCATATTATGAAATAAAAAGTTTGTTTATTTTGTTTGAAGTAACTACTTTTTAAGCGTTGAAAAAATGAAATTCCATGAAAATTGAAAATTTGTCTTAAAAAAAAATTCAATTTTATTTTAAAAAATAGATCTAAACAAAAATGGGATATAAAAATTTACTAAATGAATTGAAAAGAGCGTTCTTTACCAAGATTCAAATAGCCTTATAAGGTGAAGGTATTGAAAATGATTTGAAATTCCATGAAAAATGAAAATTTGCCTTAAAAAAATTCAATTTTATTTTCAAAAATAATTTTAACCAGAAATGGGATATAAAATTACTGAAATAAATGAAAAGACTTCTTTACCAAGATTCAAATAGCCTTATAAGGTGAAGGTATTGAAAATGCTTAGTTAAAGTATCAAATCAATTTTGATTATATTGTCAATGTTCATATTGCTAATGCTTTGAATATTACCCAAAGTTCAACTGTTAATAGAAAATTGAACTGAATCAACTATGATAAAAAGAAAAAAAATTAAAAAGTTCCAAAATTTGTAAATCTTTCATAAAATTTGATATTATTCAAAATACCAAAATTTAAAATTTAATTTCTTAATTTTATTTCATTATTTATTTATTTAATTTTTTAATTTGATTGGTTAATTTAGGTTCTTCCTAGTTTCCTGCGCAGTCAGTCATATTAATTTTATATATTGATCATCCTGATGTTCCAAACATTGTTCAACTCTCTCGTAGATCAATCTCTCTCTCTCCTCTCTCTCTCTCTCTATATACTCTTCTCTCTCTCTCTCTCTCCTTGCTGTCTCTCTCTCTCTCTCTCTCTACTTCTCGAGTCTTCTCTCTCTCTCTCTCTCTCTCTCTCTCTCCTCTCTCTCTCTCTCTCTGAGCTCTCTCTCTCTCTCCTCTCTCTCTCTCTCTACCCTCAAGTTCTCTCTCTCTCTTTCTTCTCTCTTCTCCTCTCTCTCTCTCTACATGCTCCTCTCTTCTCACTCATCTCGATCGTCTCTCTCTCTCTTCTTCTCTCTCTCATGCAAGTCTCTACATCTGCTCTCTCCTCTCTCTCTGCTCTCTCCTCCTACTCTCTCATCTCTCTCTCCTCTCCTCTCTCTCTCCTCTCTCTCTCTCTCTCTCTCTCTCTCTCTCTCTCTCTCTCTCTCTCTCTCTCTCTCTCTCTCTCTCTCTCTCTCTCTCTCTCTCTCTCTCTCTCTCTCTCTCTCTCTCTCTCTCTCTCTCTCTCTCTCTCTCTCTCTCTCTACACTGAAACAACAAAATCAGAGGAACATTTGAGCTTGTTTCTGTTTTGAAACAACATTTTTTTCCTGGTACCAAGGCATTGAATTGTTGCAGTGTCTTTGCTGTTGTCGTTAATAATGGATTGGAAACATTTGTTCCTTCTAACTCCAACATTTACATTTAGAAAAAAAAGGGGTGGATTCGATCAAGACTTCAAATGAACACAGCTTCACCTCCTGATCTTTTAATAAACATAGTTTGTTTTTTTCGGAAAAATTAGCTAATCAATTTTATTATTTTTTGCTTTATATCTGTATAACATCTGCCTCTAAAGCTTTGCTGATTTCTCATCCACAAAACACCCACCCCATAAACATCTTTTTTAATATTTATGCATTTACAGTTTCTATTTGTAGGCACCCTTATACACTCATATTTTCTGTATTCCTTAGTTAATTTAAAAATTCGGTCGTTATCCCACTTAATCTGAGATATTTTTCAAAAATCTTCCCGCAACCGAAATACATTGTACACTCAACTATAAAGTATATACACTGAAGAAACATTCATTTCTGTTACGGCTTGTTGCTATGTGTTTCGTATTTTTCTTTGGGCTTTACCGATCCAAATGGAAACAGGGAAAAAGCTGAGACTTTGTCGTTGACAACAGAATTTCAAAGAAACATTCGGTAACAAGTGTCAACAACTAGCAACCTTTTTTAAGGAACATGGAACATCAACAAATATTTCTTGCTGTTGCTTCTGTGTGGACGAGAGTTTATTTTGGTATTATATTGTTTTATTTAAGTTTTGGTTGTTTTATTCCCATAGAATAAAACAGAAAACCCATTTTTATACTCTATTTGTTTTAATTGTTTTACAGTATTAAGAATTTGAAGAAGGATCTCAGGAGCCGAAGATTTAATTCCTTTTTAATTTCAATGGTATATATATATATATTATTATTATATATATGTTGTTATATAGTTATTATATATATATACATATATATATATATATATATATTGTTGTTATTATATATATATATTATTTATTATTATATATATATTATTATTATTACTAATATTGTTGTTAGTAGTAGTAGTATATTAAGACAGTAAGTTATTATTATATTATTATATTATATTATTATTATTATTATTATTGGCTATTATTATTATATTCATAAATACATATTACATATTATATTATTATTATATATATTATATATATATATATATATATATTATATATATATATATATATATATATATATATATATAGAAGAATATATATTATTTTTTTTTATATTAAATATATATATTATATATATATATATATATATATATATATATATATATATATATATATATAGTATATACATATATATATATATATATATATATATATATATATATATATATATATATATATATATATAAGAAGAAGAAGATATATATATATATATATATATGTTATTATATATATATATATATATATATATATATATATATATATATATAAAGAAGATATATATATATATATATATATATATATATATATATATATATATATATATATATATATATATATATATATATATATATAGTTATATATATATATATATATATATATATATATATATATATATATATATATATATATATATATATATGAGGTAGAGTCAGAAAATACCAGAACATTCCGATTAATTTTCATACCTTACAATGTGATATGCACGTGTTGTGAGAAATGCGCACATACATAATTGACGGTATCAGCATGCATGATTGTGCGGTGCTGAGCCTGTGTCCGTGTTTAAAAGTGTTTGCTTTGAGGCACTGTCGTTGTGTTGTCGAAAAGTGTTAATCAAGAATGGCCCATTTTGAGCAGAGAGAGCTAAACATTAAATTTCTGTGTCAAAATTACGAAACAGGTTTACAGTAACATTCAATTCTGATGAGATCTATCCTTCAGACGGATTTCACTTATCGCGAACCGTTTACAAGCGGTATACACGCTTTAAAGAAGTGCGGGAGTCGCTGGAAGATGATGAACGTGTCGGCAGACCATGAAACCATTGCTGGAGTACGGGAGGTAACCCAAACTGACGGAGAGAAACCATCGATGATGTTGCCAATATTGTCGTGATTTCTCATGGCAGCTGTCACGCGATCCTCGCACAAGACTTGAACATGCATCCTGTGTACGCACCTTGTCCCAAGATTCCTCACTCATAAGCAGTATGAAGACCTGGCCTACATAAGCGGAGAGTTCATTGCTATGGTGGATGCGGATCGAGGATTGTTGAATAGGGTAACAACTGGCGATGAGACGTGGTCTCCTGTACGACCCTAACACGAAGCATCAAACCTCTGAGTGGAAATCTCCGAGTTCACTACTGAAACAAAAAGTTCGAGCAGATCGCTCAAGGAGGAAAGTAATGCTGGAGATCTTCTTTGACATTAAAGGTCTCGTGCACTTTGAGTTCATACCTCAGGGTCGTACAGTTACCAAACTTATGTGCATTTATATTCTCTGTCGTCTTCGTAAGGCAATCCGACGAAAACGTCCTGAGCTTTTGGAAGCGAAAAATTGAGTATTGCACAATGACATTGCTTCGACATATCGTCCATTCCTGGTCTCTCAATATCTGACGAACACCTACGTGCCTGTGCTTTCTCAACCTCCTTACTCTGCAGATTTGGTTCCAGCTGATTTCTATCTTTGCATCAAATGAAGGATCTGTTACATGGGCGACGATTTCAGTCGCAGAAGAAATTCAAAACGCTACGACGCATTCGTTGAAGGAGGTAACAAAAGATGGTTTAAAGCGATGTTTTGAGTAGTGGTATGAACGCTACCAAAAGTGTGTTACAGCCGAACTAAGGTACTTTGAAGGTCGTATTGTGTAATATGTTATACCATATACGATAATAATGTTTAGTTAAAAGTTCGGGTATTTTTTGACTCTACCTCGTATATAAGTATTTTAAGAAATGCCAAAATTTTCTTTTATACTCCGTTTTTATATTCATTGGTTCAAATATATATATATATATATATTATCGAATATATATATATATATATATATATATATATATTATATATATATATATATATAGTTATATATAAAGAAGAGTATATATATATATATATATATATATATGCATATATATATATATATATATATATATGAGAATCAGTAAAATCAAAAATAATATAATATATATATGTATATATCATATATAGTATATATATATATATATATTATAAAGAGAGAAAAAAATGTATAAATGTATATGTAGATATATATATATATATATATATATATATTATATATATATATATATATACGTAAAGGACAAACGCCAAAGTCGTGCTTTGTATATGAATAAAAAGACAAAGATGTCCTGATGGACACAAATTATCTCTTTTCCTGTGTTGTACAAACTACTAACGAAAATAATAACCAACAGAATTACTAAACATCCAAATTATTTAATAGTTGATGAAAAGAAGTAATGAATATGATAAGCTTCTATTTATGATTTTTGTAGATGGTTAAAAAAGATTTGAATCAGT
>JABUQX010082270.1:0-5000 GCA_015478945.1 Trachelipus rathkii | reverse complement strand
AACTGATTTCATGCAGTCTGTTAGTTATTGATATTCTCTTTTTTGGTACTTTTTAGCTCAAGGGCATTACCCTATTATAGAACACCACTCCTTCAGTCGATGTCCCAGACTCTCTCCGACACGACATCCCACTGGACAGGGAGGGTGCCCCTCCCTCGCCTCACAGTCGGCAGGAGGTTCCCCCTCAACTTCACGGCGTTGACAAAGTCGGGACCGGTGAAGAGAGAGGTACATTCCTGGATCCACTTGCTTGAGACAGGAGCGACCTCTGCGACACCTCCCAGACCTTTCCCGTCACAAGATGACTGTAGAAGACGGAGATAGTTTTTTCCTATAGGATTCGCATGAGGAATCGAACCAGCGTCTTCAAGCACATGAGTAAATCACTAAACCGTTTTGCAACGTATCGGCAATCTTCCTGGTCTCTTTTTTCTTAAAGAAACAGTTGACACCTCACGGGCATTGCCCTATTATAGGAAGAAAACTGCTATAGGTAGTTGCTTCCTAGGTTCCGGACAAGGGACGGAAAACTAGAATCTTGCCTTGCGATTCTATCTATCAACCGCTTGCGCCATGGTATCGGACATCACTCGAGAGTAGGGTTCGCAGAGCACCAGAATTTTCCGCACCGCACTAAAAGCCATTTATTCGCACAGTATCGCACCTCTATGTTTCACAGCGCCCCACGCTGCACACCGTCCCACAAACCGACTCTACATTTTTAAATCCGCACCGGGACACTGGAAGTGTGTGCCACACAGCACCAAAATGAGCCCACCACGCACCGCACCGCACGAAAATAAGCGCACCGGGAACCGCACCATAAGTCAACGAAGATGTGACTTCTCTTCTCTATCCATTCTTTATAGAAACCTTTACGGCCTTGGAAATTTATATAATAATATATATATTATATATTATATTATTAAATATATATATAATATAATAAACATATATAATATAATAATAATATACTATAATATATATACTATATAATATATATATATTTCTATAATATATAGATTAATATATATATATATATATAAATTTGATTCTCCATAATTCTAGCACAACCATTTTCACCCTTTTAATTTTTTAAAGTATTCTATTTTTTAAATCAAAAACTACATACGTACATGAAGTATTTCAAAAGTATCTATGTGTGTATAAGTGCATCCCAAAGATCCGAAGTAATCTCTTAAACATTCATCTCATTACCATTAATATTAAATTCCACCTCCTCTAATTTGGTTTACTAATTAACGACATATTCTTTATGTTTTTCAATTCAAAAAATGTTTCTAATGTTTTCCCCCCCACCCCCTTTCTCTTATATGATATCGCATGAAGGAAACAACAACAACAACAACAACAAATTGTTATTCAAAACATTCCGATTGCAAAAAATACCTGGCTTCAGACTCTCTCCCAAACAATATGCCCCACAAATAACAATTCAAAACCTTAAAACCGAAGTCTTTGCATATATTACCGATGATAATATTATTTTTATGTGTTTGTTATTTCGCAGAAATAATTTTTTTTTAAAGGGAAAGAATTTTTGAATAATCTACTACAATTACTTGAATAATATTAAAAAAATATCATTCAGAAATTTGTATTTATAATATTGATATAACAGTTTTCACCCAAATAAAATACTACTTTCCACAAATACTTGAAGTTAGTGAAAGTAAATTTACTCAAATTATAATTTTTATTCACTCAACTTAAGTAAATCTGATAAATCTAATTATATAATTATAATTATATAATTACTTATTAGGTCTATACGTAATGTCAACTAACACAATGAATTTCAAACAGTTAATAACAAAAGGCAAAATAAAATGGGTATATTTTCAATATTACTTTGTCCAAAAATAAATAGAGAGAAAAAGATAAAAAAAAAAGAAAGCAAAAGAAAAACACAAGTGTAAAAGACCTATAACTTGAAAATAATAGTTTCCATTGATAATATATAATATATATATATATATATATAGGTATAATATAATTTATATATATAATAATATAAATATATATATAATTTATATATATATATATATAATATATATATAATATATATAATAATATAGAGAATATATATATATAATATATAATATATATATAAATATATATATATATATATATATATATAAATATATATATATATACTATATATATATAATATATAATATATTATATATATATATATATATTATAATAATATATAATATAATATATATATCTATATATAGATATATGGCATATATATAATGGTAAAGAGAATCTAAGAAGATGCAATCATTGAGGGCTTAATAGGTCCCCCAAACTGGGTTAAATCTTATAAGAGCAAATATTTCAGGTCACATTAGAATATCAGAGCAAAAATGTCTTTCAATTGAGTAGCCGCACTTGAACATGTATGCCGAAATAGATTGGAACAATATATTATCGGCATAAGATTAAGTAATTAAGTAATAAACAAATATAAGTATGCAATGTTACAATCGCTCAGATATTTCCACCCACCTCTATTTTAATAAATATCGAAAGCGTGGCTTGGTCCTAATATGTATTCTTCAGAGCCACGCCCACATTTGCATAGTATATATATATATATATATAAATATATATATAATATATATATATATATATAATAATATATATATATATAAACTATATTATATTATATATATATATATATAATATATATATAGATAATAATATATATATAGAATATTTCATAGTTGTTTTTCAGAGGCCACGCCCACTTTTGCATATATATATATAATTATATATAATTTAAAATATATATATATATAATATATATATATATAATATATAATAAATATATATATATATACTATATATATATATATATATATATACTATATATATATATATATAAAGAATATTCATTTTTTGAAGATACTATAATATATAGCTATAATATATAATATATATATATATATATAATATAATATAATATATAATTATATATAAATATATTATAAATATATATATATATAAATATATATATATTATATATTATATATAATATATAATATATATATATATTATATGAATATATATATATATATATATACCGCTCCAGCCCCTCTCAGGCTGCCAATGCTCTACCTGTCATTACTCATGATCGAGAACATGAGATACTGAGATCTATAACTCCGAAGGCCAGTGCCCAGATGATTTCCACCTCGTTTTGAAATGAGTGCTTCTGAGCTGGCGCCTGTCCTCGTTTCAACTCTACTCCCTATGCTTATACTAACACTTTTCCTCAATGCTGAGCGCGCTTTTATTCAGGCCAATCCCCAAAAAAGTAGCGCTATGATCCTCTAACTATCTCCTATGCCTAATCTGTACATAAAATTGTTTTGAAGCCCTTTCTAAACGTGACTTCCTCACTGGTATAGAATTCATCCTTCTTTCGCATCGCAGATAGGCTCGACGATCGAGAACAACTGTTGATTCCTTTCCTATATCACTGACTATGCTCTGCCCTAAGGATCATCTGAGCTGTGTGGTAGCGCTTGAACATATCTAAATCTTAAACAGGTCTTGCAAACATCTTTCCTCCTCCCTACCGATATTTGTTTCGCCTCGCGACAGCACTCTTGTCTTAGTTTCTTTTAAAGAGATCCATTCAGTTCTGTGATGGAGCAACCTTCGCCTCCTTCTTATTAATTGTATGTCCTCAAGGTCTGTTTTATCTCCAAACTTTCTATTCCTTCTTCAGTCAACCATCTTCTAGCTCACTTCTAACTCTGATTCACTCTTAGCCGATGACTCAACTCTCCAATCTTCCTCACTTTAATTGTGCTCCCTCGTTTATATCTAAGAGTTGCCTCTCTCCTACAGCTTTCTGATTCAATTCGCCTATTTCGCGAATTCCTCAGTGGTAACCGTAATCTGGAATTCACTCTTTGAAAACTCAACTCTTCATATCTCCTCTCTAAAATACCTCCCAACTTTCCTATTCCCTTAGACGGCTCATAATATTACATAAACACATAAACATTCTAGACGAAAACATAAAATAGTAATTTCTTGCAGACCTCACGATCACATCGGTGCTAAAATGTCAAAAAGCTGGAATTCGTCAATTGCCAAGTTGAATTTTTTCTTGCTCAATCTCCAGTTAAAAAGTCTTATTCCCCCTGTATGGAATACTTTCCCACATTGGGTGTTTCCGTTCCACCCTCCTTTTGATAAGTTAGCTAAGCTAGCAGCTATAAACGCCCAACTTTCTGACTCCCTGACCCTCTTTCTTCGTCGTGACGGGCGACCCTATCTCTTCTATACGTATTACAACGCAGGTGGCCGAGTGAATTAGACCTCTCCGCATTCCTCACACGCTCGCCCTCGCTAATACAAGAGGTTGCCTTGTTCTTCATGATATCGTGAAATTGGAGACTCAAGGATCACTCGTTGTGATACCTCCTTCTTTCAGCCACATCTGTTTTGTTGAACTCCTTGCCTTCTTATTTTCCCCAATATTCAATTCTCCTCTATTTAAACCCGCGTCTGCGCCCCCCTGAGAAACTTTGCGTTAGATAAGGACAGTGGGTTACTTCCATTTATGTTAAAGTTTGCTTATTAATTTTTTTTTTATTTATTATTTTTGGGCCCCCTCCGTTTGAAAAGGGCATTGCCCGTGAGTGTAAAATATGCTACAAAAAAAAAAAAAAGAAAAAAAATATATATATATTACGATGTGACTTGTAAGAAACCATTACACTGGCCAACAAAAAAAAAAGATTTTTTTTTGCCAAAGATATTTTATCGAATTTATAGTATATCGGTTGTGCTGATTTCAGAAATGACATTAGTTCAGATGCCTCTAGTTCTTGAATAGGTTGTTCCACATATACTCTTATACAAATATCTTTTATTATAATGATATATTTTTACATAACGTTTATCTTTAGCTTACTTTATATAACGATTTTTTATTTCACAACACTAACACACAC
>JABUQX010082269.1:17500-54041 GCA_015478945.1 Trachelipus rathkii | reverse complement strand
GAAATATTTGGTATTTATAAACAAATATTGAAATTCATTTAAAAACAGTTCAATTTAAGACACCTAAATATTAATAAATTCTCTTTTGCTCCTTTTTGGAAATTGCATTCAATGAAACACATAATTGTTACCAAATGCTGAAAATACCGTTGAAAACTAAATTTTAAGATTTACAAATAATTTCAAATGTTGAAATTAGAGTGAAAAAATCGCTTAACTTTTAAGAGTTTAAATTGTAATGCTGAAAATTTAAGAAAAAGCGTAATTTAGAAGTAAATTTTATTAAAAACAGGTTTAACAATAATGAAATATTTAGTAATTATAAAAAAAATATTGAAATTTCATTAAACGTACAATTTAGACACCTAAAAATTAATAAATTCTCTTTTCTGCATTTTGAAATTGCATTTCAATGAAACACATTATTTTTTCAAATGCTGAAAATACCGTTAAAAACTCAATTTTAAGATTTACCAAATAATTTCAAATGTTGAAATTTAGGAAAAATCGTACTTTTAAGAGTTCTAAATTTGTAATGTGAAAATTTAAGAAAAAGCGTAATTTTAGAAGTTAAATTTTTTTATTAAAACAGGTTTTCACAACTAATGAAATATTTGGTATATAAAAACAAATATTGAAATTTCATTAAAAAACGTCAATTTAAGACACCTAAAACTATTAATAAATTCACTTTTCTGCTTTTTGAAATAGCATATCAATGCAACACATTATTTTTTCAAATGCTGAAAATACCGTTAAAAACTCAATTTTAAGATTTAACAAATAATTTCAAATGTTGAAATTTAGGAAAAATCGTACTTTTAAGATTTCTAAATTTGTAATGTGAAAATTTAAGAAAAAGCGTAATTTTAGAAGTTAAATTTTTTTATTAAAACAGGTTTTCAAACTAATGAAATATTTGGTATATAAAAACAAATATTAAAATTTCATTAAAAAACGTCAATTTAAGACACCGTAAAAACTATAGTAAATTTACTTTCTGCTTGAAAAATTGCTTTTCAAATGTTACCATTATTTTTTCAAATGCTGAAAATACCGTTAAAAACTCAATTTTAAGATTTAACAAATAATTTCAAATGTTGAAATTTAGGAAAAATCGTACTTTTAAGAGTTCTAAATTTGTAATGTGAAAATTTAAGAAAAAGCGTAATTTTAGAAGTTAAAATTTTTTATTAAAACAGGTTTTCACAACTAATGAAATATTTGTATATAAAAACAAATATTGAATTTCATTAAAACGTCAATTTAAGACACCTAAAACAATTATAATTCTCTTTTCTGCTTTTTGAAATTGCATTTCAATGAAACACATTATTTTTTCAAATGCTGAAAATACCGTTAAAAACTCAATTTTAAGATTTACCAAATAATTTCAAATGTTGAAATTTAGGAAAAATCGTACTTTTAAGAGTTCTAAATTTGTAATGTGAAATTAAGAAAAAGCGTAATTTTAGAAGTTAAAATTTTTTATTAAACCAGGTTTTCACAACTAATGAAATTTTTGGTATATAAAAACAAATATTGAAATTTCATTAAAAAACGTCAATTTAAGACACCTAAAACCATTAATAAATTCACTTTTCTGCTTTTTAAATTGCATTTCAATGAAACACATTATTTTTTCAAATGCTGAAAATACCGTTAAAAACTCAATTTTAAGATTTACCAAATAATTTCAAATGTTGAAATTTAGGAAAAATCGTACTTTTAAGAGTTCTAAATTTGTAATGTGAAAATTTAAGAAAAAGCGTAATTTTAGAAGTTAAATTTTTTATTAAAACAGGTTTTCACAACTAATGAAATATTTGGTATATAAAAACATATATTGAAATTTCATTAAAAAACGTCAATTTAAGACACCTAAAACAATTAATAAATTCTCTTTTCTGCTTTTTGAAATTGCATTTCAATGAAACACATTATTTTTTCAAATGCTGAAAATACCGTTAAAAACAATTTTAAGATTTAACAAATAATTTCAAATGTTGAAATTTAGGAAAAATCGTACTTTTAAGAGTTCTAAATTGTAATGTGAAATTTAAGAAAAATCGTAATTTTAGAAGAGATTTTTCTAAAACAGTTTTCACAACTAATGAAATATTTGGTATATAAAAACAAATATTGAAATTTCATTAAAAAACGTCAATTTAAGACACCTAAAACTATTAATAAATTCACTTTTCTGCTTTTTGAAATTGCATTTCAATGAAACACATTATTTTTTCAAATGCTGAAAATACCGTTAAAAACTCAATTTTAAGATTTACCAAATAATTTTCAAATGTTGAATTTAGAAAAATCAGTACTTGAAGAGTGTCTAAATTTGTAATGTGAAAATTTAAGAAAAAGCGTAATTTTAGAAGTTAAATTTTTTATTAAAAACAGGTTTTCACAACTAATGAAATATTTGGTATATAAAAACAAATATTGAAATTTCATTAAAAAACGTCAATTTAAGACACCTAAAACTATTATTAAATTCTTTTTTCTGCTTTTTGAAATTGCATTTCAATGAAACACATTATTTTTTCAAATGCTGAAAATACCGTTAAAAACTCAATTTTAAGATTTACCAAATAATTTCAAATGTTGAAATTTAGGAAAAATCGTACTTTTAAGAGTTCTAAATTTGTAACGTGAAAATTTAAGAAAAAGCGTAATTTTAGAAGTTAATTTTTTTATTAAAACAGGTTTTCACAACTAATGAAATATTTGGTATATAAAAACAAATATTGAACTTATTGACTGTCCTCTCACACACAATATTTGAACGTCAATTTAAGACACCTAAAACTATTATTAAATTTCTTTTTTCTGCTTTTTGAAATTGCATTTCAATGAAACACATTATTTTTTCAAATGCTGAAAATACCGTTAAAAACTCAATTTTAAGATTTAACAAAATTTGTATATTGAAAATTTTTTATAAAGCGTATTTCCTAAGCAAGAAAGACAGGATAAATGTGAAAATTTAAGAAAAAGCGTAATTTTAGAAGTTAAAATTTTTTTATTAAAACAGGTTTTCACAACTAATTAAATATTTGGTATATAAAAACAAATATTGAAATTTCATTCAAAAACGTTAATTTTAGACACCTTAAACTATTAATAAATTTTCTTTTCTGCTTTTTGAAATAGCATTTCAATGAAACACATTATTTTTTCAAATGCTGAAAATACCGTTAAAAACTCAATTTTAAGATTTACCAAATAATTTCAAATGTTGAAATTTAGGAAAAATCGTACTTTTAAGAGTTCTAAATTTGTAATGTGAAAATTTAAGAAAAAGCGTAATTTTAGAAGTTAAATTTTTTTATTAAAACAGGTTTTCACAACTAATGAAATATTTGGTATATAAAAACAAATATTGAAATTTCATTAAAAAACGTCAATTTAAGACACCTAAAACAATTAATAAATTCTCTTTTCTGCTTTTTGAAATTGCATTTCAATGAAACACATTATTTTTTCAAATGCTGAAAATACCGTTAAAAACTCAATTTTAAGATTAACAAATAATATCAAATGTTTGAAATTTAGGGAAAAATCGTTAGAGTTCTAAATTTGTAATGTGAAAATTTAAGAAAAGGTGTAATTAGAAGTTTAATTATTTTTATTAAAACGGTTTCAAACTAATAAATATTTGGCTATATAAAAACAAATATTGAAATTTCATTAAAAAACGTCAATTTAAGACACCTAAAACTATTAATAAATTCCTTTTCTGCTATTTTCACATTGCAAATTTTAGAACACATTATTTTTTCAAATGCTGAAAATACCGTTAAAAACTCAATTTTAAGATTTACCAAATAATTTCAAATGTTGAAATTTAGGAAAAATCGTACTTTTAAGAGTTCTAAATTTGTAATGTGAAAATTTAAGAAAAAGCGTAATTTTAGAAGTTAAATTTTTTTATTAAAACAGGTTTTCACAACTAATGAAATATTTGGTATAAAAACAAATATAAATTTCATTAAAAAACGGCTCAATTTAAGACACCTAAAACTATTAATAAATTCGCTTTTCTGCTTTTGAAATTGCATTTCAAGAAACTTATTTTTTCAAAATGCTGAAAATACCGTTAAAAACTCAATTTTAAGATTAACCAAATAATTTCAAATGTTGAAATTTAGGAAAAATCGTACTTTTAAGCAGGGATGGCAATTTTGGTGATTTTTTTGATTTTTTTAAAAAAAATCTAATTTTTGAAGTTAAAATTTTTTATTAAAACAGGTTTTCACAACTAATGAAATATTTGGTATATAAAAACAAATATTGAAATTTCATTAAAAAACGTCAATTTAAGACACCTAAAACTTATATTTGGTTATATAAAAACAAATATTGAAATTTCATTAAAAAACGTCAATTTAAGACACCTAAAACTATTAATAAATTCGCTTTTCTGCTTTTTGAAATTGCATTTCAATGAAACACATTATTTTTTCAAATGCTGAAAATACCGTTAAAATTTCAATTTTAAGATTAATCAAATGCTGAAAATCCCGTAAAACTCAATTTTAAGATTTAACAAATAATTAAAAAAAAAAAAAAAAGTAATTAAATGTTGAAATTTAGGAAAAATCGTACTTTAAGCAGATCTCATCTCCTTATTACTCGTAAAGTTATCTTAACAACGATATGAATTTAAACACTGACCACTATAATGAGCCAATGATATCCTAACCATTACCATTCATTACGTAATATCTTTATCCCCTACTTAATTCATTGCTAATCGATAGTGAATCACGTACATACACAGAGACACTTAAATTATCACAATGTCTAGTGAACCTAGAGAATTCTGCTTTAAACATTATTATCCCCAATATCCAATCACCTACTCTGCCCAATATATCTCTTTTCCTCACGTGGATTATAAAATCAGTCCTTTCCTAACAGGCCATATTAATGTATCTGGAACATCTAATTAGTACTCTCATCACCGAATATAAGTCTACTTACAATTGGGTTATAAAAACAAATATTGAAATTTCATTAAAAAACGTCAATTTAAGACACCTAAAACTATTAATAAATTCACTTTTCTGCTTTTTGAAATTGCATTTCAATGAAACACATTATTTTTTCAAATCAAAATACCGTTAAAAACTCAAATTTTAAGATTTACCAAATAATTTCAAATGTTGAAATTTAGGAAAAATCGTACTTTTAAGAGTTCTAAATTTGTAATGTGAAAATTTAAGAAAAAGCGTAATTTTAGAAGTTAAAATTTTTTATTAAAACAGGTTTTCACAACTAATGAAATATTTGGTATATAAAAACAAATATTGAAATTTCATTTAAAAACGTCAATTTTAGACACCTAAAACTATTAATAAATTTATTTTTCTGCTTTTTGAAATAGCATTTCAATGAAACACATTATTTATTCAAATGCTGAAAATACCGTTAAAAACTCAATTTTAAGATTTACCAAATAATTTCAAATGTTGAAATTTAGGAAAAATCGTACTTTTAAGAGTTCTAAATTCTTAATGTGAAAATTTAAGAAAAAGCGTAATTTTAGAAGTTAAATTTTTATTAAAACAGGTTTTCACAACTAATGAAATATTTGGTATATAAAAACAAATATTGAAATTTCATTAAAAAACGTCAATTTAAGACACCTAAAACAATTAATAATTCCTCTTTTTCTTGCTTTTTGAATTCGCTTCAATGAAAACACATTATTTTTTAATGCTGAAAATACCGTATAAAACTCAAGTTTAAGATTAACCAAATAATCAATGTTGAAATGTAGGAAAAATCTTACTTTTAAGAGTTGTTAAATTTGTTGTAATGCTGAAAATTTAAGAAAAAGCCGTAATTTTAGAAGCTTAAATTTTTATTAAAATATTTTTTAACTATGAAATATTTATATATAAAAAAAAACCAAAAATATTGAAATTTACATTAAAAAACGTCAATTTAAAGACACCTAGAAACAATTTTAAAATTCTTTTCGTGCTCTTTTGATAATTTAGCCTATTGTCATAATAAAACGACATTATCATTTTCAAAATGCTGAAGGTATACCGTTAAAAATGACTCGAATTTTAATGATTTACCAAATAATTTCAAAATGCTGAAATTTATGGAAAAATCGGCACTATTTAAGGAGCATGTCTAAATTTTTAATGCTGAAAATTTAAGAAAAAGCGTATTTTAGAAGTTAAGATTTTTTTATCGTTTAAAACAGTTATTTTCACAACTAAATGAAACTTATATTTGCGATAGAAAAAAATATTGAAATTGCATTAAAAACTCAATTTAAGACACCTAAAACTATTAAATAAATTCACTATTTCTCTTTTGAAATGCATGTTCAATGATAACACAATTATTTTTTAAATGCCTGAACAATACCGTTAAAAAGCTCAATTTTAAGATTTACCAGATAATTTAAATGTTGAAATGTTGAGCGAAAAATCGTGTACTTTTTAAGATTCTAAATTGTAATGTGAAGAATTTAAGCAAAACGTAATTAGAAGCTAAAATTTGTTATTAAAACAGGTTTTCACAACTAATGAAATATTTGGTATATAAAAACAAATATTGAAATTTCATTAAAAAACGTCAATTTAAGGACACCTACAATAACAATTAATAAATTCTCTTTTCTGCCCTTTTGAAATTGCATTTCATTGAAAACAAGTATTTTTTTCCAATGCTGAAAATACGTTAAAAACTCAATTTTAAGATTAATCCAAATTAATTTCAATGCTTGAAATTTTGGAAAATCCGTACTTTTAAAGCGTCTAAATTGCTAATGTGAAAAATTTAAGAAAAAGCGTATTTAGAAGTTAAATTTTTTTATTAAAACAGGTTTTCACAAACTAATGAAATATTTGGTATATAAAAACAAATATTGAAATTTAATTAAAAAACAACAATTTAAGACACCTAAAACTATTAATAAATTCACTTTTCTCCTTTTTGAAATTGCATTTCAATGAAACACATTATTTTTTCAAATGCCCAAAATAAATGCTGAAAAAACTCAATTTTAAGATTTACAAATAATTCAAATGTTGAAATTTAGAATAAAAATCCTACTTTTAAGAGTTCTAAATTTGTAATGTGAAAATTTAAGAAAAAGCGTAATTTATAATAGTTAAATTATTTTTAATTAAAATCATGTATATATATATATGAATATTTGGCTTCCTATATAAAAACAAAATTGAAATTCAGTTAAAAAACGTCAATATGACACCTAAACTATTATAAATTTTACTTTCTGCTTTTTGAAAATAGCATTTGAAATACATTATTTATTCAAATGCTGAAAAATCCCTTAAAAAACTCAATTTTAAGATTTACCAAATAATTTCAAATGTTGAAATTTAGGAAAAATCGTACTTTTAAGAGTTCTAAATTTGTAAATGTGAAAATTTAAAAAAAAGCTGTAATTTTAGAATAAATTTTTATTAAAACAGCGTTTTCACAACTAATGAATATTTGGTATATAAAAACAAATATTGAAAATTCATTAAAAACGTCAATTTAAGACACCTAAAACAATTAATAAATTCTCTTTTCCTTTTTGAAATTGCATTTCAATGAAACACATTATTTTTTCAAATGCTGAAAATTTACCGTTAAAAATCAATTTTAAGATTTAACCAAATAATTTAAAGTTGAATATTTATTGAGTAGCTAAATTTAAGAGTTCTAAATTTGTAATGTGAAAATTTAAGAAAAAGCGCTAATTTTAGAAGTTAAAATTTTTGTTTAGAAACAGGTTCTTCGATCAACTAATGAAAATATTTGGAATAAAAACAAATATTAAAAATTCATTTAAAAAACTTCAATTTAGACACCTAAAACTACTTAATAAATTCACTTTCCAGCTTTTTGAAAAACCGCATTTCAATGAAACACATATTTTCAAATGCCTTGAAAGAATAGCCGCTTAAAAACTCAAGTTTAAGATTAAAAACTCAATTTTAAGATTTACCAAATAATTTCAAATGTTGAAATTTAGGAAAAATCGTACTTTTAAGAGTTCTAAATTTGTAATGTGAAAATTTAAGAAAAAGCGTAATTTTAGAAGTTAAAATTTTTTTATTAAAACAGGTTTTCAACTATGTGATCACTCCGGGAACTCATGTAGGGCAATCACAACTAATGAAATATTTGGATATAAAACAAATATTGAAATTCATTAAAAAACTCAATTTAGATTACCTAAAACAATTAATAAATTCTCTTTTCTGCTTTTTGAAATTGCATTTCAATGAAACACATTATTTTTTCAAATGCTGAAAATACCGTTAAAATTTCAATTTTAAGATTAACCAAATAATTTCAAATGTTGAAATTTAAAATCAATTTTAAGATTTACCAAATAATTTCAAATGTTGAAATTTAGGAAAAATCGTACTTTTAAGAGTTCTAAATTTGTAATGTGAAAATGTAAGAAAAAGCGTAATTTTAGAAATTAAATTTTTTTATTAAAACAGGTTTTCACAACTAATGAAATATTTGGTATATAAAAACAAATATTGAAATTTCATTAAAAAACGTCAATTTAAGACACCAAAAACTATTAATAAGTTTACTTTTCTGCTTTTTGAAATTGCATTTCAATGAAACACATTATTTTTTCAAATGCTGAAAATACCGTTAAAAACTCAATTTTAAGATTTACCAAATAATTTCAAATGTTGAAATTTAGGAAAAATCGTACTTTTAAGAGTTCTAAATTTGTAATGTGAAAATTTAAGAAAAAGCGTAATTTTAGAAGTTAAATTTTTTTATTAAAACAGGTTTTCACTACTAATGAAATTTATGGTTATATATAAAAACAAATATGAAATTTCATTAAAAAACGTCGAATTAAAGACACCTAAAACTTATAATAAATTTTATTTTTCTGCTTTTTGAAATAGCATTATCAATGAAACACATTATTAATTCAAAAATGCCTGAAAATACCGTTAAAAACTCAATTTTTAAGATTTACCAAATAATTTCAAAGTTGAAATTAGGAAAAATCGTACTTTTAAGAGCTTCTTAAATTTGTTGTAGGTGAATAAATTTAAGAAAAAGATCGAATTTTAGGAGGTTAAAATTTTTTTATTAAAACAGCGTTTTACTACTAATGAAGAAATATTTGGGATATAAAAGCAAATATTGAAAATTTCATTAAAAAACGCTCAATAAAATTAATAAATTCCCGTTTTGCCCTTTTTGAAGATTGCTGTTCCAATTTTAAACACATTATTTGTTCAAATGCTTTAAAAATACCGTTAAAAAACTCAATTTTAAGATTAAAAACAAATAATTCAAATGTTGAAATTTAGGAAAAATCGTACTTTTAAGAGTTTTAAATTCGTAATGTGAAAATTTAAGAAAAAGCGTAATTTTAGAAGTAAATTTTTTTATTAAAAAACGGGTTTTCACAACTAATGAAATATTTATTATATAAAACAAATATTGAAATTTCATTAAAAATGTCAATTTAGACACCTAAAACTATTAATAAATTCGACTTTCTGCTTTTTGAAATTTGCATTTTAATAAACAATTATTTTTTCAAAATCCCTGAATGTTAATATCCGTTATGAAAATCAATTTTAAGATTTTTGACCATTAATAAATAAAAATATGTATATCAAATGTTAATTGAAATTTAAGCGAAAAAAAAATACTCGCTACTTTTAGAGTTCTAAAAATTGCTTAATGCTGAAATAAAATCTCAAGAAAAAAAGCGTAATTTTAGAAGATTTAAATTTTATTTTTATTAAAACAGTTTTTCACAACTAATGAATATATAAATATATATATAAAAATAACTATATTATACAAATAGTATGATATAAATTCATTTAAAAAACGTTCAAAAATTAAGTTATAGACACCTAGATAATTAATTAATATAAATTCTAGTGTTTAAAATTATGCCATATTCAATGAAAACAACTAAATATTTATATTTTTTTACAAAATTGACCTACTAAAATATACACTAGTTTAATAAAACATTATCAATATTAAGATATTTTATCACATAAAAAATTATATATATCCAAATGGTTGTGAAATGTTTATGAGGCTAAAAATATATACGTATTATATAATTTTAAAGTCTTTAATAAATTATGTAATTTGAAAATATATTAAACCTATAAAAAGTATATATATATTTATATATATATACTAATTTTAAGAAGTTAAATTTTTTTATTAAAACAGGCGTTTTTTTTTCCACTAACTAATAAATATTTGGTAATTGATAAAAACAAATTATTGAAATATATATATTATATTTAAAAAACGTATCAAATTATTATAACACCTTTATATAAAATATATATATACTTATTTATAATAAATTATATTACTTTTTACTGGCCTATTATATAAAGTGGTTGACTTCTTTTTACTCCAGGGGAGGAGAATAGCGAGAAATTAATGAAACAATTCATAAGTAACTGATCGTTTTTTTAATATTTAGATTATTTTATGACCAGAATGCTGAAGGTAAAATAACACACGTGTATATTAAAATATTTTGCTCAATTTTAGATTTACAGAATAATTTAAATGTTGAAATTTAGAAAAAAATCGTAAACGTTTTAGAGCTCTAAATTTGTGTAAATTGGGAAGAATTTAAGAATAAAAGCGTTAATGGTTAGAAGTTAATTTTTATTAGACAGAACAGTTTTTCACAACTAATAGAATATTTGGTATATATATAAATACGTAAATATAGGAATGTTCATTAAAACAAGTCAAGTTTAAGGACACCGTAAAAAAACTATAAATAGATTCTCTTTTCTGCTTTTTAAATTGCATTTCAATGAAAACATTATTTTTTCAAATGCCTGAAAATACCGTTAAAAACTCAATTTTAAGATTTACCAAATAATGTGTCAAATGCCTGAAATTTAGGAAAAATCGTAACTTTAAGATAACAAATTTCTAAATTCCTTTTAATTTTAAGTTTTACTAAATTTATTACAGAGAAATAACTCAAGGTAACCAAAATACTATTAACCTAAGATTAAATCCTTAATAGAACCTATAAATTTTATGGATCGGAGTTTTATTAACAACATGTGCTTATACCACTTAAAAGCAGCTAATTCAAAACCTTAAGGTTACCAATGAAATATTTTTATATAGTGCTGTCGGATGGTAAAATAAGGAAATGAGGGTGCAGTTTTACTGCATAGAATAGGAAGATATATAATTCTAATTATAATAAAACGTACAATTTAAATATTATCGATAATTGATTTATTATATAAATATATATATATATAACTATTATATAATAATTTTCACTACTCTTATTTTAAATTGCATTAGATCAATTGTAAAACATCATTTTGTATTTTATATATATATATTCTAAATGTAGCTCGAAAGTATATATATATATTTCTTTCGTTTTCTCTAATAACGTAATCCCATTATATGACCGTCAATTTTAAGATCTTACCCACAAAAGTAAACTTTTGGCAAATGCTTGATAATTTAGGTAGTAAAAGAAATTCGTATACTTTTGAACGGTGTCAAGTGCTAAAATTTCGAAAAGTAAAAGCAATGTTAATGTATGTATAGAGTATGATACGACAGAAATAGATTTCACGTATGGAAAGCGTAATCTCTTATGAAAGTTAAGCAATGTTCATTATCACTACACCACTGGCTTTTTGTCACCATTATATTCAGTGTTCGACTAATGATGAAATTACTGCGTCACAGACAGGAAATAATCCACCCTAGAGCTTCATGGACCGCGACGGTTAACTTAAAACTCACTATACGAAAATATGTTATGATAATCGTCAATGTAGAGGAGTTATTTAAAAATAACCCGTCTATAGCCTTTTCAAGACAGCCAGGTAGAAAAGCCACAAAATATCCATTGACCCTAATACATAATCATCTCTAAAACCCCTTTGCTGCCCATTTATTCTAGACCTAATTGGCACTTCAATGTATAACAAAACAAGACCTCTTATTTACTTCTTGACCGTCTTGCTCATAATCTTCCAACATTTATCGTTCAAACTCAGATAAATTCGACCTCGTTAAATAACCGAGAACTCTCGAAATTTCACTTTTCTCTTAATGTTCAGGCTCTTCTCACCAGCCCACGAGTATTACGTGGTTCCCATACACACACAATCTCTTTTCTTTATTGACATTCCGCAATTATTGGCCAAAAAATTCCGGACTATCATTCATCCTTTCATCATGACCAAACCAACCATCTCAAGATACTTTCATTTATTCTCCTCATTTACCTCCCTTCTTTTAACAATACCACAACAACTCTCTAATCGTTCAACCTATTTTTGGTATTAAATTTTTGCGTGCAAAATACTAATTAACTAGAAAAGGGTGCCGCCTAAGATTGATCCATCTGAACACATTGAACTTTAGATCTCTTATACTTCTTATTCCAGACCCATGCGTGCCTTCATTTTAACTTACGCAAAGCTACAATTAACAAGGTATAATTAAACAACATCCCTTCTCATGTTTATAAAGATCTCTAGTTCGACACTAACAGACACTGGTTTCACAACGTGATACTCCACTTATATTATTTTGTTCACCACGATTTAATGTTGCACCAGTACCTTCCTGCCATTTCACACAACTTTCCTTCATACTAATAATATAAACAACATGCAATTATTGAACACCGTTCCCTATTCTTCATCCTTACCACAGTAAAGTACACCAACTACGAGATATTTATAATATTATATTCTCAGAAACGACTATCTACTATGAGAAACCATAATAAATTCATTGCTCATCATCTACATAACTTCCATCTGAATGGACCTGGCCTCCTTTTTTACAATTCGACACAACTTTCACATAATGAAACCACTACTCTTAATTTCTTATTTTGTTCAAACAGTGGCTGTATAGTACTTGAACATTTAACCCACGTGTTACACTCTTTAAACCTCATATACCTTGTTTCACAAGAAATTTACTCCCATATATCATAACCTATTCTTTTTTCACAACTACTATCTTTATGCAGAATATTCGTTTCCACGACAAGAAAAATTTCCAAATCATCGCATTCGCTTTAATTAGGTAGGGCACCCTCCACTCCTCTTCCAATTCATTCTATTCACACCGATAGTTCCTTCGCTATACATTCGCCCATCCATTTAGGTTTGAATAAAGAATTTTCTTATAAAACAAAGAACCCCCATCCAAGTTAATATCAAATATAGTTGGAAAGGTTAACACTAAGGGAGACTATATTACATTCATAACACTCCTGTCTCACTCCGCTATTAATCCTAAAAACCACTAAATAACCAGGTTGTATACACCAATTCATAGCTTAACTTCGATAAAATATCTTTACACGCTTGTGCACTATCGTTTCATACATACTTGTGATTCCATTTATCTGATAAAAGAACTACCACACCAATACCTATGTGATATATCATTAAATATACCTTCACTATTTAAAAGACATTAACGTCAACTACTTTTATAACTGAACTACATCATACTGCCTGTAATAGTAAATCACCTATTTAAAACCTAAAAATATAAAATTATTATCTTTTCTTCTTCTATTCTCTCTGCGATTTTTTATGAAACTGTCCTCACAATTATTTGTTCTAAATAGTAAATGGAAATTATGCAACACCAACATCCTCTACCAATCCTAAACGCACCTATAGTTTTACTTTTTTCTCACCACAGTCCACTCAGTCTAGCTCGAGAACGACTCTATATCAACCATAACGTAAAAAAATACAGCACTCTCACTAACCATTCCCTATTTCAACCCTCACAAAGTGATATATACATCAGTTTAATAATTTTATTTCTCAACTATTAGTAGAGTGTTTGCAACAGATATCTCTCCAGTGTTTCAATCCAACTTTACGCCTTTAATAGTAACGTTGTTTAAAGGGGTTCTTAAATGGTACTATGACGTCTTCTCCTTTCCAAATCCCTTGGAACTTGTAATGGTGAATACCTCCCTAAAACGACTTTATTTCTATACAAGCATATCACAAAATGGCCAATCCAATCAGCCCGATCTTTCACTACCTCCTTTTTGATAGTATAACGTACTAGATAATATTTCTTTTCTATACCTGCAGATTTTTTTTTACAATTCTTCAACTTTAATCATCAGCGTTTTCAACATCACATCATAACACGCAATATACCCTTCACCCATAATATTTATATAAACCTCATCCCCAAATACCTGATTCCTTCTCTGCACCATCAAAAACCACACACATTCCTAACACCCTCATCAAATTACTGTTAATATGTGTCAGATTTTACTTCAGAAAAGTGTTCATTTTCGCCCATCCTCACAAATCACATTTTATATTGCGTTACCAAAAAGCAATCCATTCCCTATTCATTTTTCTCATAGTCTAAGATTCACACCTTCAAATTTTCTTACAAATGTTCTTCAACTTTCGCGCTTCCTCTCCAGAAGAGCTTCCGTATTTACCCTTTATAGTCCTCAATTAATCTTCCTAAAACATGTACAATATTACTCTCCAATCTTTTTTTCACTCTTTCTATTGTTGATGACACCCTTTTAGAATTATGGCATTTTTATTTTTTATCCTTGTAAAATATCAATACCAAGCATCTTATTTCTTTTGGAAACTTCTTCAATCATGACTTTGTTGTAAGTACAGTTTTCAACCACGCACTTACTCTGTTTGTTACACAATATTACACCGCTATATTCATCACCTCTTTCATTCCACTTATTTAGCAGATTAATTACCAAAAAATTTCATCATTCTTATTTCCTACTTATTAGGCATTCAGATACATTTATCACGGAGTTACAACTTTGACTTTTCGTACGAACAAAAATCGTGCTTTTACCATGTCAGTTTGCTATGCCACCTCAGTTATTTGTTCTCTCAATTTTGATTTCGTACAAGATATCACATTAACGGGAAAATAGTTAACAAAGCGAGCGTCTTACATACTTCATCCTTATTGTTTTGTTCACGCTAATATAACTTCTCAACTCTTAATTTTATCTTTAGACTTGAACGTGTGTTATAAAGCTACCTTCCTCTTTATCTTCTCATAGCATCCAACTTACATACCCAATATTTACATTATTTGCAACAACTTAGAAGATGGAATTTAATTCGCTTCAAGTCAATATACTCACACTACTTTTACACATCAACACATACTTATTCTTAACATCTGCCCTTACTTCCGAACAACAAAATCTTAATCATACTTTTCACTTCGATATTTTATATATATATATATTATATATATATATATATATATTATTATATATATATATATATATATATATATATATAATATATATATATATATATATACTATATATATATATATATATATATATATATATAATATATTATATTAAAATATAATCAAGAATAGGTATTAAATTGTATATAAATTTGAACTACTTTTACCATGGACGAATCTTTCAGTGCAGAGAATAAATTAATCACATAATAGACATATAACATAGTACAAACATGATATTTAAAGAAAGAATTAAACTACGTAGGCACAGAAAACTCAAAAAAATGGACTATTATAAATGCCCTCTGTCTTAACTGCCTTTTTGAAATTTGTGGCGAATTTCAATGAAAACACATTAATTTTTCTATATAGAAGTCAGCTATCAAACCATAATTCATTAGCAGATCATCAATAATTTTCAGTGTTACACAATACCGTTGAAACTCAATTTTAAGAATTTAGCACAAATTAATTTTTTAGAAATGGATTGATTGTATAATTTAGTGTGACTTATAATATCGTTTACTTTTAAAGTTCTAAAATTTCTGTACTTACTCGTAGATATTTATTTAAGACAACAAGCGTAAATTTTAATTCAGTAGAAGTTTATAACATATGGGTTCTTTGCTTTTTATAATGGTTAAACTACGTCTTCTATTTCCTCATTTTGTATGCCAATTCAGGTAATCAAAAATCGCTAATTTAAATATTTGGAGCTTCACTCATGTTCCCTAAACATCGTAAAACGATTTTCTCCTTATAAAAATAGCAAAATACTGCAAATTTCATTCAAAAACTAAAAGAGTTAATTTATAGTCAAACACATGTGGAAAACTATTAATAAATTTATCTCCTATTTCTTCTCTGAACCCTTTTATAGAATTTAGCATTCATATGCTATGAGAAATCTAGAACAATTAATTGCCTTATTTTTCTTTCAAAGGATGGTTGAAAAAATAAATCATGTTTACCGATTTAAAAATCTCCTTAAACAAATTATTAAGATGCAAACATACACATATTATATTATTATACCTAATAAAATATATTTTATCAATAATTTTATTGATAAATATATATATAAATTTAGGTACAAAATTAGATTATATAAAGTAATACTTATTATTATATAATATATATATTAGTTATTTAATATATTATATATATATCTATAATTTATATATATATATATATATGTAATGTGAAAATTTAAGAAATAACGTAATTTTTTATACGTTAATTAGAAGTTATAAATTATTTATATATTTATTAATAAACAGTTAGTATTTTATATGTTTGACATACTAATGAAATATATTTATTAAGTATTATATATATATATAATATATATATATATATATATATATATATTAGAGTGATCAGTAAATAAATACACAATAGGTATGAATAGCTTTCAACGGTGTAAATATATATACGAAAGTCTATATTTTCAAGTACACCTAAAACAATTAAGTTTAACGAGGTTCTGATTCGGATATCTTTTGATTAATACTGCCCTATTTTGAGTGATCTGGTGGCCCATGTGTAAACCATGAGAACATTAACATAACTCTCCTTCTGAGAAAAAAAATTTGCTGGAATGGATTTATTGTACATAACCATAGCTCATTTCTTTTAACATAAAATATTTATTTAACTCAAATGCCTAAAAAGTAATACCGGCGTTAATATGATAAGTCTCAAGTTTTATTACGAATACATCTATAGTTATATTACATACCTACAGTCCAATAATTAATATTTAAATTACTTTTCAACTAGGCGATGAAATTTTTATCAACGCACAAAACTACAGTACTTTTAGATAAGGGTAGAGTTCGAAATTTTTAATGTTGAAAAATTTAAGAAAGGTAGCAATAAAGATTATTCGTCAAATTATCATATATATGATTGTTAATAATATTGTATTTTCTACTAATTTAAAACCATAGTTATTTACCTCATATAATAATAAAACTAAGTGATAATTATAGTAAATAGAAACTAATATAATATATAAATATAATTTATAATATATATATATATATATAATTAAATACCCTAATGATAAATTATCATTTTAAAAAACCTTCTGCTTTTAATGCACATCAATTGTTTTTGGAATTAATTAATATTTTTTACTTTCTTTTCTGCTTTTTTTTTTTAAATAATAAATTTGTACCCCACATATTATTTTATATTTACATAACAAATAACTATGACTAATTTATATTATTTTATATATTATATATATCATAAATGCTTAGAATAATATACCTGCAATCAGATGCATGCCATAATTGTTCAAAAATATGTATTTTAAAAGTGATGTCACCAGTTTCAACCCTTAAATAATTTCTGACTTACTTAACACATAGTATTCGTTTACCACATACTTTTTTAGGAAAATTACACATTTCCACGTACTTCCTAACAATTGTTAAGTGTCCACACACGCCCTGCGCGTATAACATCTCCTCTAATCCACTGCGATCACTTTTACTCTTATCTACATTTACTTTCTTGTAAATGTGAGATCACAAATCCCATTTTTTTAATATACACACAAAACTGCCGTAAAAACCTCTTTCAGTTATCCACAAGAGTTATAACTTCTTTTTAACCTTTTCTTTTTTACTGATTCACACACATAAAACCAAAACAGATGTTATTTTCAGACAATAATGAAATATTTGACGTACCATTGCTCTCCATAAGTCTAACAAACCCTCCCCTACCACAAATCCATATACAATTAAATAAGCCATGGGAGATATGAAAAACATTCCTTTTCTTTCACTTCAGTATTATATTAAACCACTGCACTTTCAACTCCATTTTTTTACCACACGCTTCACTATCGTTATCAATATAAAAAATACTATCATTGAATCCATTCAGAATAATATATCTATACACTCCACAAAGCTTATACTCTACTCTCAAATTTAACATATAAACGGCTGTCGCTATCAGGCACACGATAAATATCCTAAAACAGAATTATCTACTCTCTACTCTCATATATTACAATTTGCCTCATTCATATCTGTGTATTAATTAGGATGTAAAATATTTTCTGATTTTTATACTCTTTCTCTACCACTCTTAATTATATTGTCCAATTACTGTTTCTGTTCGCCAACTTACAGTTTCCACTGTACTACGAATCGAACCGACCACTAATTTTTCACTATATATATCAATTCAAAAATGTGACTCCAAGCATATATTCTTCCACAAACAACACGCCCTCAATTAAAAAAACACAATTCAACTATTATGTCAACATTTTTATAACCATCTCATAATAATTAAGAGTGTACTTATTACCTCGACTCTCCTATCTGAGTGCTCTGCTATAGTGGTATTAACGGAAAATAATAATCCGATTTCCATAAACGCTTATGATAACTATCATATTACCATTCCAAATGATAAATTTTCTCCTTTTCCAATTTTTTGTATTATTTCCACCATGTAAAATTATCGCATCGTATACCTGCATGATTATCTATATGAATAGCACTCACATAACATTACCCTCCTCCTAAAAATACCCACTTCTTCTTACACCATCAAACCCACACACAATCAATCACATCACCTATCAATTATAAGTTCAATTAGTGTTATATTTTGCAGATTCTCTAAGTGTTCTCATACCAAAACAACTGCGTGCTCTTTACCATTCATTATCTATCAGTCACGAAAAGTTAATCGAATCTATATTCAATTATTTGCTATTGAATGATTTCCATGTTACTCGTCTTTATAACCTTTACACTTCTTTCAGGGGAAGAGGAGCTTCCTATTCCCTGAGTCTACATTACATCTACCAAATCCAAACACATGCAATTTACTACTTGATATTTTCTTTAATATATATATGCAATTTTAGTCTTCCTTATTCATTCTTATATATTTCCATGCACCTTTCATTTAAGACCTCATCATTGTTTTTTAGCATATTTCAACCACGCCTCTTATTTACTTTTAACTGCTTGCATCATCTTTCATTTCACCCACTCACTAATTTGACCAAAGGTGTCTTCACTTTTAATTTGAGAGTCACACAGCGATTTGAATCTAGCTCTATCACCCTATTCAACACTCAACTGAATATTATTTTCAAATGCTCTCACTATTTAAATTTCACATTATAAAATCTTCTTAGTCCACTTTTAAGAATCTTCTCTACTTTAATCTCTCCACTTTCAACTTTTCAGCTTATATATCCTGCTTCCACTCGTTTACCATTCGTCCACAATAACCACTTAATATTACATTTTAATAATAATTATATCTAGATCTCTGAGAAAAGGACCGGTTTAAGGAAACTACAATTTTTTTATAACGCATTCCCCCAACCTCCTTCTTAACTCACTCTCTCACACGATCAAATCAGCATACTTTCCACAATCTTCCACTCTTCCACCAAAAACAATATAGAGTCTATGAATCATACTTATTTTATAACGGTGCAAGATAACACTATCCTTTACCTACCCCCAGCTTCCACCTTTAAAAAAAAAAAAAATATATATATATATAATACATATATATACATACATAAATATATAACTCTAATAAAATAATATATAAATAGGAAAAATAACTGTAATAAATAACTATACAATGTATATATTATAACATATACATATATAGGAGAACCACTCGATCACAATTTAATTCTTAGCTACCTACTTCGCCCCATGTCAAAACATCGCTCAGATTTATACAGAAAGTTACTTCCTGCTTCTCAACATCACCCCTTATGGACTTGTTTGCAACCACACATCAGCTATACATTTGTAGAACCCTATTTCTATACATATGAGAAAAAGATTAATCTTTAATTAGAATTCTTTTTTAGAAGTTAAATAGTTTCTAATATCACAACAAAAATCCTATACAATTCTTCAAAAACATGTGCCATCAGGTTCTACTCACAGAATCCCAAACTCCTTCTTTCCCCCCCCCACACCTCCCACTCCAGAACACACCTCAACATACAAACACATATCCAACCTACTCAACACCAATATCATCATTTACAGCTTATACTCTCATCTTTTATTTTTTGAGCACAGCAAGCAATCAAATTAACCCTTTCTAAAAAACAACCATCACCTCTCATCCTCCCCATTTATTTCTTCTATCATTTCATGTAACCCAGACGATTTCATGTAATTTCCAGAAAGTTTTACTAGGTCGCTTGCGGTTAGATAAAATCACCACAAACGGTACCGAGGCATGCTATAAAAGATAGTGTCCTGGCAAAAGAAGATTTACTGGTATGGGCAGTCAACCAACTACCACTATATTAATCTATATAACTTCTAGGTAAATATTATACGCTATAAATATATATATTAAGACATATAATACCTTAAAACTTAATTAATTAAATAATTTCGTCATATTTTACTGTCACTATTTTTATTATTATAAAATTGCCATTTTCATAATATAGTAATATATAAATAAACAATCATAATATACTATATTCTATTTCTTCTACAATATATATACTAATACTAGCTCTGGAATTCATATATAAATAACCTGAGCTGTACACTAATAATTACTATACCTATACCTATATATTTTCAACAGTAATATATTAACACACTAATATATATATAACGTCACCTATTTCCAATCATCTAATTCTAATTACTATCATTCTCGATGGGTGTAAGTCTTAAGAGTCCATTTTTCTTCTTGTCTATATCATTTATATATTCTTCATTTATTTAGTAATTCTATGGGAATGGAGTTCCAATCGCGGCACTTCCAAAAACATCGACATGGCCTGCAGAAAGTAAATCAAATAAATATTTCGAAAAATTAGCTAGATGTGAAACATTGGTCATTGTAAAAAATATCCAAACTCATATTATTTTAATATTTTAGTGTACAAAGTTAGATTACGTTAATCTTGCACAATTTTACTTGAGTGATACTGATGTCTGTTGAGCCAATTGTAATGAGAAATTATAAAAATGGCACCTCATGCAGGTAGACGATAATGTCAATTTCTTCCAGATCTTATTCAGACACAAATCATTCATCCTATTATCCTTCTTTTTGTCCCTATTCCTATATAGTGGACGAAAATCTTACGAAGCGATACGAACATTGGCACTGCTCACAGTGAATCACAGACTTATAGTTCATCTTCTTTCTTTCCAGAGATCCTTTTAGGATGGTTGAATATAAAATTTACTAACTTACTTCATTCGCTAAGCACGTATCAGCATCTTGAATTTAGAACTCACTTCATGGCTAAGAATTGTGTTTTTCATCCTACTATGTGTTAATAACCTCCAAGTTTTGTTCTTTGCAATAAAAAAAAATTACTCCAAGAGCACTTGTAAAAGAGAAGAGATACAGCTAGATTATCAGTCGCCAATTGTGCCAATAAGTTCTCAAACAGTAAAACATAACTACTAGATATTAGAGAAAAAAAATCCATATAACGGCCTAATTGAAATACCTTACATAGGCATGAAATAAAAGGCTTATCGATATAGATTTATAAAATTAGTTAGAATAGAACTATGCATTTAAAACGAAAAGTGGGAAACAAAAGCTATACTATTCAGAGGGCCAAGCACTCTCTAAATATCCACAAGTTCTTGAATAAAGAAATACCGACGTTTACAATCCCTCATTCTATAATTGGAAAAAAATTTATTGCAATATTCCTCTTTACAGAACTAACTCTAATTTGAGTGCATTATTTCTCACCGGCTCATATAGCTATCTCTGCCACCTTACCTCCTGAACACGCCGGTGCACCCGCAAACAAAACCACTGGACCTCGACAATCTACAAAAATGTCCATATGCACAAAGATTGTCCAAGAGAAACTCCTCTATACCACTAGACCACAACCAGATGCAAACCCAATGTATATCCACTATGTCACTCCTTTCACCACACACGCATAATTTTACCCCAAAAATGTCATTACCCAACAACACTTATATGGTGTGAAATCTGACATTCTTCCACCCATAATAACACCCACAATTCATAACTATATCCAAAAGTCATTGATATTTACATATTATATATAACATTCAACACAGAATTAGGAGGTATATCACAAAACTCATTATTAACACACAAAAGAAATTGACAGTCTTACTATTAAAAAACTTAATAGATACATATTCATGAATAACATAATAGCCACGATATCAAGTTAAGCCTACCTACCCGATAACTTTATAAATACCAACAGAAGTACCATATATATTTACTTCATATGGACTATCGATTGACATCTACAACCTCCAAACCCTCAAAAAAGATTCAACATTTTTTACTAGAGCAGCTTATAACAACTCAACTAGATACATAACATCAACTTAACAACACTACAACTAGGTCAATAATATAAATGACAACCACCCAAACCAAATATACGAATCATTTCACAACAGATGAAATTAATAAAAAAACCCACACAATCTATCTAAATTAAGCATAATACAATATCGCTCACCTCAAACTGATCTCAGAAATTACAAATCAAGAAAGCACCTCATGAAATTCTCACCCTACAAGACCTCACTTTGTAATAGTGGATGCGACTGTATATTTCCTCCGCTCCCTATCTCGACCACATTGCGGCATATTGTCATACAACGCCCAATGGAAAGCAAACACAAAGAGGATAATCACATCTATTCTATTAGCCATCAAAATCCCTGCTCGAAAAAAGCATAATACACAGTTAACACAATACTCAATACACTATCAAAAACGAATTTAGGCCAAAATAATCATCCAGTCCAAACATCTACTGACCACTTCTCTTAAAACGAACACAAATACACTGCCACACTTCACATGGCTACTATACACAATCAATATCCAAATATAATAACACTACTAAAAATCCAAAAATTTGGTCAACATTCGAATAATGGTATGCATATTAATACTCTTTGCACATAAGACCAAACAACCAAGCGAACATCCCTCGTAAATAACAGCAAAATTTTGTCATAGACAAGATAACACAAACTCTCACTCTAATAAAATTTAATTTAACAATATGGACAACAAAGTTCACTCTTTCACTATCATAGAAAACACATACATCCCCTAAATATTACAAACGCTACACACTCAACAAAAGAACATACCAAAACCTATTATATTAAATATCCTAATCAAATATTAGTAGGCAACAAATTCCTCATCTACCGCATGAGCTAACGAATAACAAAAACAAAATACTTATGGCACCACCCGAAAACACGCTAAGAAAAATGACACAAACTTACTATACACAAATAGAGCCAAAAACTCACTCAGAGTGAAATATAGACAAACTCACCCAACATTACTCCCTAACGAAACAAAATCAGATTAACCTCTCTCTTAATAACCCCTAATATTCATATGTAAAAACTTAAACAAACACACCACCACATCATCTCAAACAACTTCAAACTTATCACCAATAGCATTTCCAATGAAACAAACACCAAAGTAACATTAACACACGAATATACACTCTAAGTACATAGTGGAATGGCAATAGAGCAAAATAATTACACATAGAAAAAACCTGAGATATCAAAAACTCCAAATCACAATATTTAAACCACTCAGGAATTTCCATCAAAAACTCCACAACAAACAAATTCTACCAAATCCTTAATAACAAGAGTCGAGCAGATGAAAATATCTCTGGCACACTCAAACATTCGTCAAGCAGAGTCAAAAAACTCCACATTACTCCACCTACGACATAATCAGCGAAATAAATCTTCAAAGTTCTCTTATTAGAAATGCATGAAAAACACAAAACCGGCGATTCAAGAAAAAGCCCACCGTTAAGAATATAATCATAATTTATGAGACCAAAGTTAAACATAATTTTTAACTAATAGACACTCAAAAAACTCACCTCCATATCTTGAGGTCACCAGAAACAACAGTCGTTCTACCAAAAACACATAGCGGAGGAAATCAGATCGGTATTAACATATTACTAGCTACAAATATATAATTAGGTTCCAATCAAGCTGTAAAATTTCATATCCCCATCTGGAAAAAAATATCATTATATTCCAAACTAAAACAGTGAAAAAGACCCCTTCTGATATCTAAAATATACATAAATATCGCTCCTCAGTATACTACATTCTTCACAACTTTTATTAACAGATACATAGAGCAGAAATAACTCAATAACTAAACAATAATATATAAACTGCCAACC
Organism: Trachelipus rathkii; assembly: GCA_015478945.1. NCBI lineage: Eukaryota > Metazoa > Arthropoda > Malacostraca > Isopoda > Trachelipodidae > Trachelipus > Trachelipus rathkii. The sequence goes on along the minus strand of JABUQX010082269.1, from coordinate 29,476 downwards.
CACATCACTCCAGACACAATTTCAAATACAAATGAGGTTCAAACAAATAATAAATTATCAAACTTTCATTAACTATTGCATCCTGTCCCTTTTGGAAACAATATTTTGCAAACCACAATAGACATGTTCCTCAAACAATTCAAAAACCCACTACACAACACAGCAAACGCCCCCCACCTCAATTTAGTCAATCAACTGTCCTATACAAAAAACATTCGACTTATGGTACCGAAACAATAACTTGATCCATTAATTAACAGTATTTAAATAAAAAACTCTCCAAAATACACTATACTCTTATATAGAGAAAGATAGTGATTTCACCAATTCTATCAGAAAGAACATCACAATACAAACAAACAAACATACAAAAAATCCAGAAAACTATGTAAACATTCACACTTGAGCTAGTAACGAAAATACCCTCTATTAGCGAGAATTAAAATATCTCCCGACAACATATTTCAACTTTTCACATGATTCATTGAGCTCGCATATCATCTGCATACCACAAACAATGAAACACAATCATTTAACGGAATTCATAAGTGAAAAATTTAAGCAAATTATAAACCATAGCCAAGAGCTACACACCCCAGAACCTAAACACGCGCCATTAAAAAACCCGACACATTCACGGAAAGAGCACTCAACAAACTTTCTATAACAATATGGCTAGAGAAATATCAGTATCTATTCCTCACAAAACACAGAGTATTTTTCACTCCAAATTCATATTAACTTTAATGCACCCGACCGCCAACTTGGTACCACACCTCCCCCAAGTCTACTTAAACAACATTGCCATACCCCTTCAACAAAACTCCCAAAATCCTCAGAGTAACTCATCTCACTTCACAAAACACACAGACAATATAATTTCATCTGCAACCAAGACTCTGAACATATTAAGAAAGATCGCTGGTACAGACTTCACAAACAGTAAACAGACAACCACCACCATATACAAACAATACATTCGTCCGACTCTAAACTACGCCTCTCCAACTTTGCACCCACTACTGACAAAAAACAACAAAGAAACTCCAAACGGTACAAAACAAAGCACTAAGAATCATAATAGGATGCATATCAACAACACCACAACACCTACATGAAGAAACCAAAATACTACCCATAGACACTCACCTGGATATGATAGGCACACAATTCTATACCAAAACCCAAACACTCCAACACCAATGCCACATTGCCCTCTCTAACCCATCCACCACATACTCAAACAATCTCCTCCTTCATCAGCTCTATATTACAAACAAATTCTGAACAACATTCCACCTCCACAAAACAACACATCATACACCAAACAAATCCACACGACACTACCAGAAAACTACTTAAGACACAACACAAAACAACATTTTAAACAAACACCCACAAGTGGTAGAAGATGTGAAAAACTGAAAGAACAAACTGTATTTAAGTTTTGTGGACTTCCAACAGGCATATGATGAAATTAAACAGGAAGCTCTTTGGAAGGTGTTAGTGATATATGGTGTTGGTGGTGGGCTTCTGAATGGAATCAGAAGTATGTATGTAGATAATGAAGCGTGTGTAAGAATAAATGGAGGGTAGTGGGAATGGTTTAATATTAATAGTGGAGTGAGGCAGAGATGTCTTATGTCTCCATTGCTATTTAATTTGTATATGGATGGGGTGATGAAAGAATTAAAGGTAAGGGTGTCAGAGGAAATGTGTTAGACTGATTGAGAATGGGAGAGTGGAGTGGGCCCTGCTTATTGTATGCTGATAACTTGATTTTGTGTGGCGAATCTAAAAATAGTTTGAGAGAATTTGTAGAAAGGTTTGGGCAGAGTGTGTAAAAGTAGGGATTTGAAAGTAAATGTAGTAGATAGGAGTAAGATGACAGTGGTGGCTGAGTAGTTCAGTGTGAAATCACATTGGATGGTAAGCAACTGAAACAAATATTTTTGAATTTAAATATTTAGGCTATATGTTGGATTAAAAGGGAACGGATGATGCAAAGTGTAACAGGAAATTATGAATGATAGGAAGGTGGCAGTTGCAATTAAATTTTTGGTGTATGCAAAGGTGTGAATGATGTGCATTAGGGTATATTGCTATCGGTGCTAGCAGCGAAACTATAGTGTGGAATAAGAGGTATAGATCTTGGGGTGCAATTTGTTCAGTTGAATAATCTTAAGGGAGTGCTAGGTATGAGATTTGATAAAATGAAGAATGAGTGTGTTAGGGAGCCCTGTGGTGTCCAAAAAAAAAAAAACAAGTGAACGAGAGAATAAATGTAAGTGGAAAGGATGGATGATTGTTGGTTGGTTAAGCAGATGTACAGAGGTGAGTGTGTTGCGTATCGACCGGGTGGGTGAAATAAGAAAAAGTGGAATGAGTCAATAAAGAAGTGTCTAAAGGAAAGGAATGTGAATTTGGTTTGGTTCAAGTGAAATAAATAGCAGAAGCAGGAATTATATATATATATATATATATATATTATATATATATATATATATATATATATATATATATATATATATATATTATATAATATATATATATATATATATATATATATATATATATATATATATATATATATATATATATATATATATATATATATATATATATATATATATATAATCAACTGATGGGAAAAAGCAAGAGACCTACATGAAACCCACCAAAGTTTTTGGGGAAAACCATATTCATATATATGAAGAAGGAAAAGTGCTCCAGCCAGACTTTTAACGGTTTTTAGAGTTAACAAAGAATGTGGTAGCTGGTAAAGTTGAGATTAGAGAATTGAATTAAAGAGGATAATAAATATAGAAATGAGTTCATCCAAGATTTTTTCAAATGGGGGAGGGAAATGAACTAGATCAGTTTTATAGTATATATATATATATATATATATATAATAATATATTATATATATATATATATATAATATATATTATATATAGTATATATATTAGTGTATATATATATATATATATATATAAATATATAATATATAATATATATATAATATATATATATATATATATATATATATATATATATATATATTAGATCAAGTAATGAACTTGAAAAAGTTAACTGCTGCATTTATTAAAGAACATAAAACATTTTTTAACAATGAATTGTTAAGATTCAGTTAAAATTCAAAGGATTTCCCTTGAGTTTTGTAGCAAGTAGCAACTGAAGAAAACAAGAGAGTTCATTACTACACCACAAGTTTTGAAAAAGGAGTCTAATTTATTATGGGCAAAGTATGGTGGATGCGGATTTCAAAGGGAAAAATAGTTACTAATAGAAGGAGAAAAAAAAAAAAAAAAAGAGGATAAATCTATGCTCCGAGATCCATAAGGAAAATTACTAACTGACTATATTGAAATTAAAGGAAGCTATTTAATAAAAAAAAAAAAAAAAAAAAAAAACTTTGTGTGAATTAAAATAGTAGTTTGAAACAAAGCAGGATCTGAACTGTTGTTCAAATTTATTACCAACAAATTACTTTCTTTGAAAAAGTCAAATTCTTTTGTAAAGTAGAGAATTAGATTACAACGAGTTCAACTTGAATGTGAATGATTACATCAAGGTCTTGAGGAATACCGCGTTCAAAATATCTTAATTAAGCTAGCAGTCTACCGCTGTCAACGGTAGCGCGACGGAGTCGAGCGGTATAGGACCGAAACGTAGGGAGCAATTACCTAGAGAAGTTTCCCTCCTTGAATAGGGCTACACTGGTGAGGTGAAAAAAATTTTAATAAAAAAAAGGTCTCCAGCTGTTTGGGGATACCTGTTGGGAAATAAAATTAATTTTAAAAATGCTTACAATGAAACATTAATAAAAAAAATAAAAATAGAAGCAGAGAAAAGAACATTCCATAAAGGGAAATTCATAAATTACATAATGCACGAAGGGTCGAATGGGGGAGGGGGAGTGGGGAGGGATGGGAATCTTCTGGCAGTGTTATAAACTATTACAAACGGATAGAAGAGCCTTAGACCGTTTTCGCTTTTGTCATTCGTGCTTACGCTCGATAAGAAATGCTTACCCAGTTTTAGCACGAATTTCGTGCATAAACGAATGCGATTTCTCATAAAAGTTACTTTTGTTTACAAACATTTGGAATCAGCTGTTGTGATGGACCACATGGTTTTGGAATAAACAGTAATAAAAAATAACAAATGGTTATATTACAAATAATTGATAAACTATTGTGATAGAGTTCATCGATTGAGAAGTTAGATTTAAAGCTAATTTTATTGAATGAAACATTCATCAAACCAAACCGACCTACCACGCCGCCATCTTGTTTGTTTACATTTTTTCGTAAGAATGTGCTTAAATTAGGCAAGCACGGGAAATAGCAACCTTACAGAATTAAGGAAATTCCTAACGTTTGCTGAACATTTTTCACGATTTTGTGCTAATTTTGACAAAAACGAACGCAAACTCGAGCATTTCTTACGTTTCGTAAGCACAAATGCAAAAAACGAAAACGGCTTTATTTTCGGCGTTACGTAATTCTTCACAGGAAAATTTTTTACGCCCACTTGTATTAGAAGAGAGAGCAAATATAAATAAATATTCAAAATAAAAAGAAAAATAAACAGTTCAGTGTAGAAAATATATTAAAATATTCTGCAAATTCTAGTTTTATTTTCACTTTTATTGAGTAGCGTTATTAATGAGAAGGACTGGGTTTTGGACTTGCATTACAGGTATATTACAAGGGCGAGGTGGAAAGTTAAAAATGGCCTAAATTTGCCTAACGTAGGACACATACCGCATAACAATAACTATTCATAATTGCCATAATATATTTTTTATTTTTAAGAAATGGGTTATTTTTTTTCAAAAATGAAAATATTTCTTTATAAAAAAAAAAGCACTCACACACCCTAACTTATAATGGGGCTTTGTCTGTGATTTGTATTTTATGAATACTTTAGACCAATTAAACCACCTAGCTGATTGCCATATTCCCTGATTAATCGGCGTGACCGATACAGATTAATCGATGCAACAATAATTATATTATATTATATTATATTATATTATATTATATTATATTATATTATATTATATTATATATATATATATATATATATATATAGATTTACTTTATATATCTAATATTAAGTAAATGTATGCATAAACCATATGTAAATATAATATATTATATATATATATATATATTATACTATATATTATATAATATTATATATATATATATATATATATATATATATATATATATCACTGAAGAAAAGAAATGCTAACTCAGAATTCGATGTTGACTGATGATCAGAGTTAAAAAGAGAATGCAAAATCCTGATCGTACATAAATAATAATTTTCATATAAATATTACTAACTTAAAATAAACACACATGCATACATACGGTACATACGTACGAACTAATGCACAATCTAACAGACACACACAAAGCATATATTCAAGTAAATTTGGTACCATAATGCTAAAACAATTTTCATAGTGTTTAAATATTTATACACAAAATTAGTAAGAGGGGGGGGGGGGAAATCAATACCATACATTATTAATATTCAATAACACAAAATATCAAAAACATCTGAATCATAATTCAAATTCAGTCAAATGATTATTAAGTAGGCCTGTACATATTAAGTAATCCTCAGATATACTGGCTTACTTAAATCATTTGAGTAGGCCTATATATTTAAGTCATCCCTGAGAAAGAAAAACGATTACTCACGTGATGATTTGGGGGCGAGGTAAAAGAGGTAATGGGGACAGTTACCCCACCAGAAATGCTTTCGCTTGTTATGGATGAATTGCACTCCGAACCGTCTTCAGAACCTATCTTACCTCCTCCACTACTACCTCCACCCCCACCAGCGCCTCCGCTTCCTCCTCCTCCTCCTCCTCCAACACTGCCGCCAGCAGGAGTTTTACTGAAAAAAAAATATATGCAATAAAATATATATAAAAAACTTAACTTTTTATATATATATATATATATATATATTATATATATATATATATATATATTATATATATATATTTATTTCTGAATTATTTACTTATATATTATATATATTAGTATTTTAAATATATATATATTAAGGGTGGATACTAATTATACCAACAAACCATGCGATGTGGCTAAACACGCTGTGCTGGGCAAATCATGTTTTAATGAACATAGGTTGGGAAATGCACGATAGAAGATATATAGCTCCCACACTCCCCATTGTTGATGTTCAGGTAGGTTGAAAATATACTGAAATACTCGTATATTAGTATTTATTTATTGCGTACAGAATAACCAAAAGTAGTTCAACATCTCAGTCCAAACCATAGTAGGTGTTCAAAATGCAACCCTTCCGGCATGAAGCAAGCTTCTAGAAGTCTCGTCAGGGAGTGGCGCACTCTTTGAAAAAGGGAGACTTCCCACGTGCTCACGGATATGATCAAAACCGTCGTGGATAGGTTGCCGAAGGGTTCCGAGGTCGGGGATAGGGTTCCTCTATACCAGTGCCTTTAGGTGACCCCATAAATAATAATCTGGAGGGGTTGAGGTCGGGGGAACAAGGACGCCATGCAATGAGACTTCACCACCCAGTTAATCGATATGGGTAGATCTCGTCGAGATAGAACGAGCAGGGCAAAGTAGGCAGGGTCCCCATCATGCATAAACCACATACCTTTGCAGACACCCAGAAGAAAGCCCTAGAGGTCCGACAATGCCTACCCAACGAAATGCAGGTATATCTGAGAATTCAGATGCTCTTGTTAGACGTATGGACCGATAAGATTGGCAAGTATCTCAGTGGCCAACACGTTACACCGGAATTTGCGCTGGTGTCTGCCCTGCGTAATGCAAAGGGGATTGTCATGCTTCCGTTGGTGGACATTATGGAAATTTATAATATTATCTAAAGTTCTAGAAAGACGGGCGCTTCATCAGTGTAGGAGATTCATGACGCCACAACGTTCAGCTCCGTCTGGAGCAGAAACCAATATCAGAATGCTACACGCTGTAAATGATAGAGGTACATACCCTCATCGCGCAATAATTTCGATACAGTCCGATCAGGCACACCATGGCGTCGGGCAAGGGTTCTGGAGCTGGTGTCGATTCCTCGCAACTTGCTGGAGAATATCGTCCTCCCTCGCTGGTATACGAACAACACGGGGTCGTACACGGTCAGCTGTGAGGGGGGGGGGGTATCAGGCGTCGACTTTCATGCACCATCCGAAGGACGGCGGCGAAGGTTGTGATGTGTGGTTGTCATCTATTAGGAAATGAGTCTCGATGCAATTTTGAATATTGATGCCTCACTACCGTTCCCGTTCGCACGACCATACGGTATTAACATGCCAACCTGTTCACGGTATTGTTAACCCACCATTGTCACAGTCAATACAGTTATTCTGTAATGCGTACAACTCCTGCTCCCTTGTTCCATTACAGGTGGGGAAGATACTTGTATGTCCGCCATAGCCGTATCATTGCAATTTCACAGCTGTTACTATGCGAACATCGAGGGTACACATGCCCATCCTTCAGTGCCAACGGTCAAGTTGACTTACACAGGTGGGTATCTGTGTTATCTCCGTAACTATGCATTTCCCGACCTATATTAATTAAATAGGATTTGCCCAGCACAGCGTGTTTAGTCACATTCCAGGGTTGGTCGGTATAACTAGTATCCACCCTATACCATATATAAATATATATATATATATATATATATATATATATATATATTATAATAATTATAGTATATATATATTATAATATATTTATATATATATATATATATATATATATATATATATACTATATATATATATATATATAATATATATAATATATACATAATACTTATATATATATATATATATATATATATATAATATATTATATTATATAATATATATATATATATATATATATATAATATATATATATTATATATATATTAATATATATATTATAAATAATATATAAATATATATAATATATATATATATATATATCGGTATTAATTTAAAACTGCTGAATCTCTCACAGCTTCAACTAAATAAAAGGATATTTTAATCTCGCCTTATTGGGAATCGTAGGTTTGACCCCTCGAAGTTGTTAAACCGAGTCATCATCACTAAACAACGATGAGTTGACTGGCCTAACGGTCAAAACACTGGTTTAACAACTTCGAAGGCTTGGGTTCGATTCCAATAAGGATTATATATATATATACATATATATATATTATATATTAAATATATATATAGTATATATATATTATCTATAATTATATATATATATATATAATATTATTATTATAGTATATATAGTATAATATATATATATATTATATATATATATATGATAGTATATATATATATATATATAAATTATAATATATATATATAGGTTTATATATATATATATATATAATACCATAACATATATACCATATATATATTATATATATATAGCATATGAGAATTATATATATATATCTACCGAATTTGCAGTATTATATATATAAAATATAAATACTAAAAATAAAAAAAAATAAATGTTATTTGAACATCTGTTATTATAGGCTCACCTAACACTGTAAAAGGACAAATTATATATTTGAAATCAGAGGAAAATTTTCTAAAGGGGGGGTTTTAAATATAATATTGGAAGACCTTTTATCAGAAAATTTAATTAAATAAAATAAACATTTTTTTTTACACCCCGCCATCTCTTCACACATTTAAGGGGCTCGAGCCGTTTACGACGGGACGAAGGTAGAGAGACGACGTCCCCCCCGTCGTAACACAGGGAGGCCGAGAGAGCCGCCGGCTGCTGCCACCTTTATATGCGGGTTTTACACCCTTGGGTATTCCTCTATTGTAGATGTTACAAAATGAATAATTTTACTTCCTTTACTTTGAATAACTAGTGATTTACCTAAGAAGAAATACGCATAGGGTGGACAGGAAATTTCACCTTCAAAGATGGCAAGGAGTCGGGGTCTCACTCTCGGCCTCCCGGTGGACAACGGGGGGAACTTCATCCTCCCTCTGTCCCCCGTCGCCTCGAGCCCCCTAAATGGGGGGATTTTTTTTTTTTAAAATATTCCCTTTTCTTGTTTCGAGGAATAAATGAAAAAATAAAATAAAAATAAAAACCCCTCTTTAGAATTTTCGCTGATTCCAAATATAGGTTGGGAATTTTGCTATTTACATGTTAGGAGTTTGCTGGAACCGTAGTGACTATATTCATAATCTGGTGTGTATGCACACAGGAAGACCAATATATATATTTTAAAAAGTTTCAAATTTCAATTCCAAACACATATAGAAGATATTGTCGTTAGAAACATTCAATTTAGGGTAAAAATTAATATTACAGCAAAAACCTGAGTTGACACGAAAAAATCAATTGATTTAAATCAACTGATTTTTTTATGTAATTTTTTTTTATAAAAAAGTTTTTTTTTCTATTTTGGTTTGTTTGTTTGTTCTAAAATTGATAATTGCATATAGATTTAATCATTTTAATGGTTTATTTTAATAATAATATATAATATACTTTGATATTAGTAGTTACGAATTAAGGAGCTAAGCGCCAGAGTGTTTTAACAGTATATTGACCCATTATATATATGATAAGGAAGACCAAAAATAGACAAGATAATAAATCAGAATTCTAGCTTGAGTTATATTATACACTCCACAGATCCGTGCAAACCGTAATATATATAAGGATTGTAATACGTATAAAATAGGGTCTTAGTATACATAGAACAGTATAATATAACTGTTTTATTTATTCACAATTAGTTTTGGTATAGTATATATATAATATATATATATATATATATATAATATATATATATATATATATATATATATATTAACGAGAGCTGCCAAGAAATTCACCTATTTAATTTTATATTCTAACACATTATCCAGAATAGAATGAATTATTATATTATCATCATAATATTTATATATAGGATAGCTATATAATATATATTCAAGCAATTATATATTACAGTATATAGTATTATATAATATAAGGTACTAAAGGTACAATATTTATTATATATATATATAATCCTCGTCCGGTGTATTATATATATATATATATATATATTAATCGAAAGTGCACTTAAATGACATTCACATGTTTACCAAAGTTATAAAATATATTGAAGGTCATACTTCGGATAATTTTGAAGTATTTTTATTTATTCATTTGACTGGTTCATGCTTTAAAATAAGGCATGCAGAACTTGAAACAAAAATTTAAATATAATAATGTGGTGTATTTAATTGTATGTTTGGAAACCAACGTGACAGCAAACAAAGTGTGCCTATTCCAATTATATATTTAAAAAAAAACATGCTTTTTCTTGCAACTCAATTTCGACTTTCTCCTTTAAAAACTGCAAAGTAGAAATAAAAAATAATATATATATAAATCTAACCCCTAGTTAATTCTAACCTTGCGAGAGCGATGGACGACGAAGTAGGATGAAGCCCTGAATTAGGCGGGAGAGTAGCCGATCCGTGATGATTTCTGTCTTCATCTTTCTCTTCCTCTCCCAATTCTTTAATGTTGTCAGCAGACCCGAATTTATTCTTAATTAAATAGGCGATCTCCTTAGGCTTTCCAATTAAACCTTTCTTCCTGCAGAACAGGAGATTTCCCTTAGAAGACAACATTTACTACGCAAAGTGCTAATTTAATTTCAAAGCGATACAAGCTACTCAAAATCAGAAGACAAGCAAAATCCACAAAAAAAAATAGTACGTGATTTGTCAATGTGCTCAAATCGACCAATGCTTTTGCGCAAATCCAACAATAGCATTACTAATTACGAAACAAATACAAAACAAAAACAAATAAGACAAATAAAAATCAACTCTCACAAAAAAATTATACCGTTTTACTGTGCGTAATTTATCATAAGTATGAAAATAAATAAAAGAATAACATATTTAAGGTTCGCTACTATCCGCAGTAGGTCTTGGTACGGTCAAATCGTTCACGAATTAATATATAATGTCACATCAAAATGAGATAACGACTCAACTGTTCACAATGAATATTCAATCAGCCAAATGGTATACATATTTTATAATGGTTATAGTATAACGATAAGCACTGCATAATAAAATGATTCAAGTGTTCAATCTCAAGATGAATAATATTAATCAGCCAAATGGAATAATTTTTAGGTATAACGATAGAGCACTGCATAATAAAATGATTCAAGTGTTCAATCTCAAGAGATAATAATAATAATAATAATAATACATAATAACTAGTAGTCGTAGTTTACTTTTTTTATTACGCAATGGCAAATGTAATAATATGAGTGGATGGGTTAAGTTATGCAATTCGCCAAGAAAGCGAATATATATATTAGTATTTTTGTTTGCTATCCTACAAAATTTTTTAATCTTTTTATATTATACATATTATATAGTATATATATATAATATATATATTATTATAATATATCTATTATTCGTCTTCTTTCTTTCTCATATCAATTTTACTAATTTTAAGCATTAGACTAAATTTAGGTATAATTATTGACGTACTGCTCACTAAGTTAATTATAGAAGCTGGTACGTGTTTAGTTAGCATCACCCGAAACCTTCTATCTGCACTTCGGGAGCGCAGGAAAGGGGAGGTTCATTATCCATACGTACTATTGTGTGTATTTTGGGTTCTCGGGATGAAATTGTTTTAAACGCATGTGCATGGGCGCTCCTAGCCAAATGTATTTGAACGCCAAGATTATCTAGGCTTTCTAGCCTTGATAGCAAGCCCTGATTCGACTCGATACGGCATTTGATTAATTATGCTATAGCCACGCAGTGGACGTGGTTGCGACACATCTAATGAGGGGCGGGAACCATACATTATATTGCGAAGAAGCGGACGTTGTGTGTGATTTTTA
>JABUQX010082269.1:0-15000 GCA_015478945.1 Trachelipus rathkii | reverse complement strand
TTGATGTTCGTTTTTGTACAAATTAGGCGCAAATTTAGAAAAAATGCTCACCAGGTAAAATATTTCCTAAATTCTGTAAGGTTGCTAATTTCATGTGCTTGCCATTTAAGGAAAATGCTTATGAAGAAATGTAAACAAACAAGATGGCGGCTAGTAGGTCAAGTCCGTTTGGTTGATGAATGTTTCATTCAATAAAATTAGCTTTAAATCTAATTTCTTCTAAATCGATAAACTCTATCACAATAGTTGATCAATTATTATTTGTAACAAACCATTTGTTATCTTTTTATTTCTATTTATTCCAAAACCACGTGGTCATCACAACAGCTGTGATTTCAAATTTGGTTAAACTAAAGCCATTCTTTTTGACCGAAAATTGCGTGGCTAAAACTGGGTGAGCATTTCTTATCGAACGTAAGCACAAACGACAAAAACGATAACAGCTTAACTAAAAAGGTTAACAATATACGTTGTATGAATGCTAAATTTAAATATAATTGATAATATATAAAAATATAAACATTAAAAACTTATTGTGTGAAGTGTAAAAGGTTTAAAATCAGAAGTAAATTTGTGTAATATTAGGAATAAAAGAGAATAAATAAAAAAAACAAGAAATAAAAAAAAGAAAAGAATGGAAAAGAGAGAAAAAGAGATAGATAGTTCAGGCAATCGGAGTGCTAAAGAAATCTTATGGATGTTAAGTGTAGGGTTTTATATTATATAGTAATATAAATAAATACATATTTTTAATTATATATATATATTTCTATACACTATATATATATAATTATATATATATATATAAAATATATTATATTTATATGGTATGGTAATTATGAATATATATATATAATATATATAATATATATATATATATATATATATATATATTGCAAAATATTAAGTTCTTCATCTGTTATGAAACATTTTTGAAGAATGACTAAGCTTGAAGGATAAAGTGTAACATAATATTTTTTTTTAGAGAACTTTTGAGGACGACAATAGACTGTTCGAAAACCATAATAGTTAAATCAAAAGATTGTTAGAAAACAGTAATATTTAAATCAAACTTGTAAGCATTGGCTAATAATAAGAAAATAGAATGCATGCTAACATGAGAGAAATCACCTTGGTTTCGCTATGCGAGCGAACCATTAATAATAAATAATTAAAACATTTAGACTAATGAGTAATGATAAGCTGCTCAATCAATCTTCTACTAAAATCTTTCAAAATAAGAACAAGAGAAAATATGATCTGATATCATAATAATTGTAAGGTTCTGCACAAAATATAAATACTATAAATATATTATACTAATATATATATATATATATTATATATAATATGATATATATATATATAATATATATTATACATTTTAGGCTTGAATTATTTTCTGTTATAATATATATATACTGCCTCTGGGCACGGCACCTACAAAATTACGGCGAGCTTTCTGTATCTTCTTTTCTACTGAGGCCGTGCGTAGAGAAACTTTTTTTTATATTTATTCTGACTACACAGCAAAACCTTGCGCAGCTACCACACATGATGAAAGTGTATTCGCAGATAGTGAGAGATACAAAGATATATCGGGTGTCCACTCACCAGGTGGCGGTGTGGCAATAATACAAATCAACGTCCCAGGGCCGTTGAAACTTTAAAAAATATTAGAAGAGCAGTGAGTTACGTGATGCGCAATATTTCATTGCTCACAAGAGAGCTCAATATCCTAACCTAGTGAAGATGCTCGCAGGTGTTTAAAAGGCAACTAACTGTAGTAGGCTGTATAGTGGGCGAGGACGAGTTGATTTACTGATTTATATGTCTCATTTAAGATACACTCCAGATATATTGTAGGGTATAACTTTATTATAAAAATATTACATCACATAATAGGAAAATAAAATATTTGATTTATATATATATAATATATAAATAAATATATATATAAAAAGATAATATATATATATAATAAATAAAATATAAAATTTATATGTTGAGTTATATATATATAATATATTATAAAAAATTATATATATATATATATTATATTATAGTCTAATAAATGTATTAGAAGAATGTAAAATAAAGCTTATAATTATATTATATAATAATAAACGAAGCTTTATTATTTTATATATTTAGGGTTTCTTTTTATATGATATATCATTACTAGTTATTATATATAAATAATTAATATATAATTATATAATATATATATATATATATATGTAAATAATATATATATATATATTTAATACTTATATATAAATATATATATATTATATATATATTTATTATATTTCTTATTTAAATATTATTTTCATTTATATATATTATTATTATTTTATCTTTTAAAATAATATAGAAATTATATATATAATATATGCATAGCGTTATATACAATATATATATATAGGTATTCAGTATAATATATATATATAATATATATATAGTATATTATTACTTATGCACCTAGCTATACCCGATATGAGCATGGTATAGAAATAACAGCCATATGATCAGTAATATATATATATATCATATTTGCCGTGAGGTATGTGAGAATATACTACTGTGGTGAGTTTATATAGATTATTATTAAATTATATTTCTGAGTCACGCTAATGTCGTCACTCTCTCTTCTCTCATCACTCTCTCACCTCCATGCTCGTGCACTTTGTGGCCGTATTCTCTAAAAAGGTCAAAATCGCTCGTATCGCGCGACGCTCGTCTAGGTGGGTGATATAGTGTGTGAGAGAGTGTCTTGTGATTACGCTTGACGCAGTCTTTCAGTGTGTGATTATTAATTATAGTAAATAATAATATAGGCTATAAACCCCGCTCTTTTGGTTATATATCATTTTAATATAAAATTAAATTTGTGACTTATAAGCTTTGCGCTTACAGTCGGTGGCCATAACTTGAGCTCGTTAACTTTAAGTACAGAGGGTGTATACACGCGGGTTTAGCCTTTCCGGCCGCGTCTAAGCCCTTAGTTCGGAGGAGTATGAAAGCATACAATCTGAGCAGCTCCCATAAAATCGTAACTACTATGTTTCCCCGTCGGTTCTACGGAAGGTGCCCCATACGTTATGTTGAGCGCGTATAGACAGTTTAAGTGCACATTTTAATAGATTAAGTTTCTATTTATTTAGTGTTATACGCGAGAGAAATTCCAAAATTAAAATGCGTCTCTAAACTTAGGTACCTTCTAAATGCAGTATTAAGCGATGATAAGATTAAAATCTTAAGAACAATGAATTTTTTTATTTTTTTTTATTTTTTTAAGGCATTGTTCAAGGCTATGTTGAATCAATTTTTTTATGTCCCATGGATTTTCCAAAAATTGTATTACCTTTTCGTCTGGTAAGTCCATATTTTAGTACTAATTAGTTGAGATATGGTAACGTGTTTCAATAGATATCTAAAGAAAAAAAAAAATTTTTTTTTTCAAGAAAAAAAATTTTCGATGAAAAATTTGTGATAAAGGCTCATAAGTGCAAAGTTTCCATTATATTTCACTTAATAACTTGAAATTCAACCTATTGATTATCATAATAATATAGTTGATATGAAGTTGGGAATATCATAAGTGACCTTTGACCTTCCAAAAATGGGGTTAGGGGCTGGAGACCCCTCCTATCATTTTTGTTAAAATTTTCAGCGGGCTTCTTCTTATTCATGTCAGAAAACTATATTGTAGTCCATTTTCAGCCAAAATGAATGTATATTTTCAATATATATATATATATATATATATACTATTAATATATATAATAATATATATATTAGTTATATAACAAATCTTTGAAGCAAATATAAAACTCAGAAATAATATATATATTATTAGGAATATTATATATATATATATATATATATATATTAATATTATCTATATATATATACTTTTATTTTATTATCATTTCCAGGCTACTTATAAAATTATTAGGATACTATATTACGGCAGTATTATACATATTATATATACTCACGGGCAGCAATGTATATATTATTTAATAAGGTATATATATATATATAAATAACTTCTCCTTCCACAAAATTGAGAAAATGACGGATACAAAAACGGTTTTGCACTCGTATTCTCTACCTTTTGATATAAGGTTTTCTTTATGTTCATAGAAGACTCCACAATTATACGCGATATTTCTTGAATTATAACATTGTTATAAAGTTTTAAGGGTCAACTTCAATCGAAAGCTGGTAGTTAATTAATGTATAAATTAGCACGTAAGCTTCTACTTTGTTGCACAACGACATGTGGAGGCTTCTCATAATATTATTTATTGAAAAATTTGCACATTGAAAAGTTTTCGCTTTACCCTTCATTTCGTATGACAAGATGCTCCATGAGTGCGTCTTGTTAATATATAAAAATTGATGGCCACAACTCCATAACTTTTTTAGCTTGTATAAATGTCCTTGAACTCCTTCAATCGAAAGGTCCAAGTATTGACCCGGCGGTGGCTGACCTTGCATTTTTCCTAATATGCGAGTATTGAACATACTCTTGCTCATAATTGTGGCCTGGAGACTTGATTCTTGTATAATCCAAATTTGATCAGTAGAGCATACTGGTCATATAATTGTTGTTATAAAATTTGATATTATGTGTTTTTATTAACATTTATTTTTATCATATAATTTTCTATGGGAAGAAAAGTATCCTGTATCAAAACACGTGATAAAGTTGCCAAAGACCTGGACAATATGAAACAGCTGTTAGTGAATTTTTCTAACAATCGCTATATCGTATTTATTCAATAAATTTTTTTATCTTTATTATATAGTTTAAAATTGCTTATCTTTGATAGTAAAATATGTTATTATACATCATTAATTCATATGAGGTTATTTTGGTTAATTGCTTGTGTCGATAACTCTTTTTCGCATGTATCTATCGAGTATAAAAAGGAACGATGGGAAGTGGCGAGACTCATTCTCATTACTGCACTCAACAGTTAAACTCTAGCCCCTTGATTTATCCTGAGTCACTGAATCAGAATATTCTACGAGATTTTTTTCTATGCAGTATCGAGTAGTTTTAACATCTTTCCATCGAGTGCCTATGGCCTTAAGAACGGGTTCTCTACATTCATATTTTTAGTAGTTTCCGCGCCATTATTTGAGAGCGTCTTACCGATGTTTAATTTTAGGGCTTTTTTGTTTAATTACTTTTTTTTTAATAAATCAACAGCAGGAGAATTGAAACAGGCTTCCTTCCGTTAAATGGTGATTTTAAGAAATTTGTGTAGGTATGTCATACATTTAAAAAGCCTTTCTGGACATAACTTAGGGATCCCCACTAACGGTCATCTGACCAACCCTTCTATCCTTGCAGATGTTGGCAAAAAGGCAATAGTTTTTTGTTTCGTATATATATATATTAATTTTGATACTGGTGCAACGGAATTGAATAAAATCAGTCTCTTCTTGTTGAGTTGTTCCAGTCAGAATAATTTCAACTTGAACAGTGGAGACGCCACTAGTTGTTATATCTCAAATATTGATAGCATTTTCTTATAGCAATATTTCAAGGTTGAATTAATTCGTTGGCCCACGTTTTTTTTTAGTGCATTCTCACGTTTTCATCCCTGAATATTCAAAAATCCGCGTCATCAGCCTTTCAACTACCTTTTTTAATTTCGTCTAAATTAGAAGTCTGCAGATTTATTGATAGGTGGAAGAATCTTTCGAGGTTTTTATTTATCTTTTATTCCTCCTCTTTTTTCGGTGAAGCTTTAAAAGTATATTATAATTTACACACACAATTTTATCTCTATTCTGTATATTACTGTATTTTTTGAGAGTTTATTTTTTTTATACATGGCAAATATTTAAAATGCCTACTCAATAAGTAAGCAAAAACGCTAAAGGGGAAATTTGGGAAAATAAAAGAATATTTGGAGAAAATTTAATATAAGGGGAATACTTTAGAAAATTTCAAATTTAAAGATTTGTTTAAAAGGTAATAATAGAGAAATATAAAAAGTTTATATAAAATAAAGTAAAACGCAGAAATTAAAGAATTAAATAATTCGATTCATGGATGAGAAGAATATTATAGAGAGAAAACGAACTCTCGATGGCTCAGCACTGAGAGATTATCTCACGCCATCTCTCCACTCACCCACCACGCTACGCGTCAGAATTACTCGCCTCGGCCCTATCAATAACTAATGAAACCATTTTTTATATATAAATTTTCTCAATATATCTGATTGTAAAAGCACAAAAAATAGAAAGTTAGAAACAATAACAAAAAATCAAATGCCCAATACTTGCTCAAAATTATATATGACTTAAAGATTTGACATTTGCTCTCTTGAGAGGGTCGCTTCCACTGTATATGACAATTCTTATCAATAAGAATTAATCATATTATAGTAAAGCATTCGCATCATTTATATAATTTGTAAAAGTGAGGCATACTCTTTCATATATATAATCACTTTATTAATAAATATACTAAATATCTAAACTCAGATGCATAGGTTATATATTTAGAATTTAAAAAATCGCGCTTGTAGTTGGTACGTGGTCTCAGAATTTGGCTCATAAATGAGACAAAATCGAAGTGTAATTTTTAAATTATGAAATTAAAATATTCAAATTAAATATTTTATAAAAAATTCTCTCATAATATTTTAATGGTTTTTTAAAAGTTCATCAATGGATGATATCCATATACAATATATAATATATAATATAATATATTATAATATATTATATATATAAATAGTATATATTATATGACTATTATATCTATATTAATAATATAACTTATTGACTATGACAATTCGATTTTCAGGTATTATTATGAAAGTATGGGCCAATATAATATAATATTATATATAGCTATATTCTACTATATATATCGCATTGAGAATTTTTTTGGTCAAATAATAAAATTAAATTGTCAAGCTTTAGACGAGTTTATTTATTGATTAGCGTCAGTGATAAGTTTTCGCGTCGCAATTTACCTGTGCATGAATAAATTGTAATTCTATGAGTGGTTATTGGGTAATTTAGTTCCGCGATTGGTGGTGGAAGGGTCAATCTTAGAAAATTCCCCAGACAGATGGCTTCATACCTGGTCTTTTAGTAATCAATTAGTTTCATAGAAAGTTAGACATTTGCTTATTAACGGTTTCTTCTTTTGTTTTCCATTTGTTTTTCTAAACAGAAACGAAGAAAGAAGTTTCTAAAATCATAAACAAAGAAACGAAGTAGTAAATTTCTCTTTGGTTCTAGAATGCTTTGATTTCTAGAGATTGATCGATTTCTATCAAATAATAATTTATTATTGGTAGTCATTAGCGCATTAATAATAATTACTTGATTATTTTATTGGGGTGATTATTATTAATTTCAATGCATTTATTTTAGTGTAGCTAGTATTCTGCTTTCTATTTGGTTTTATTGATTTATTATTAATTAATTATTATTATTATTATTATTATATTAATTATTATTATTCGGACTCGCTTTGCCATATTAGTACTAAGTTATAGAAGTCTTAGTAGTAACCTGCTATTTATTGATTAGGAGCATTTAATATATATATATATATATTATGATTATCGACAATAAATATAGTTGTTTATTTTATTTGTCTTTAATCTTCGGAATTTGAAAGACCGTAGAGTTTTTTTTTCATCTTTGTTTTACCACTTCCGCAAGGATATAAAATATAACTAGTTCTTTGTATTCGCATACGTGGTTACATTACATTCGTATTAGTTATTAGAAATTTATCAGGAAATAGCTTTCTGAGCATAATATGAAAATTTTATAGTTTCAAACATTGAAACGACTTCCTTATTAAAAATAAAAATCTAAGGCCAATTTGTTACAAAACATAAAAAAATAAATTTCTAATTAAATTCCCAAATTATTGTTATATATTATTAATATTATATATAGTACAAAGAATGGAAAAATAATTATTGGGATTCTCTAGATTTACTGGGCTTATATAAACTGGAATTGTCGGCAATAAAGAATGCGAGTTTTATTTATGAATGATTTTTGGGGCGAAAAGGTTTTGTCGATATTAAATTTAATTGAAATTTATTTTTATGTTGTTATTGAAAGTTTACTAGATTTATTTTATAAGGAAGTCGTTTCAATGTTTGAAACTATAAAATTTTCATTGCGAGGTTATTTCTGAATTTCCCGAATGTGTAACCACGTTATCGAACAAGATATAGTATAATTTTATACTCTTTGCGAGTGGACAAGCATGAAAAAACTCTAGTGCAAATTCCCGAAGATAAAGACATAATAAAGCATACTTTATTGTATAACGGTAACCAATACATAGGGCATACTAGCTCAAGACTTTGCTATAATTTCGTAGCTATGAAAGCAATATATAATAATAATAATAATAATAATAATAATATAATAATATATAATAATAATGCATAGTATCCTTATAAAACTATGGCTACACTAAATAAATATGTAATAATAATAATAAATAATAATAATAAAATAATTATATATTAATTAATGATTGACTACCAATAATAATTATTATTTGTCAGGAACGTCATCTCTAGTAATGCAACAGCATCTAGAAGAAAGACAAATTGCCAATGTAAAACTTTCTTTAGGTTCCTAATGTTTCTCGTTTCTGTTTAGAAAACAAGGAAAACAAGAAGAACCGTAAATAAGGGCAAAATGTTCTACTTCTTGAATACTAATTATTCACTAAAAGACAGGGGTAGAAGCCTCTGTCTGGGGATTTCTAATATTTGGTCCACCACGCAATACGGCGAACTACAAAATTACGGAAAACCAGCTAGACTTACAATTATGCCTGGCATCGGAATATTGCGACGGAGCGAAAATTACACGAAGTTCAAAAACTCGCTAAACCTGGAGCTGCATTTAATTTTATATTTGCAAAAAATTATGGATATATATATATAATAAAGATATAATATAATATATAGTAAATATATATAAATCATATATATAATAATATAATATATAACTATATATATAATATATATATATAGTATAATATATATATATAATATATATATTATATGTATATTGATATCATGATAAGTGATTTAAAAGCCATAAAAATCGGATGCTTTATAAATATTTAATTTGAATTATTTTAAATAAACGATCAAAGTAAATAAATTACACTTCGATTTTGTCTCATTTATGAGGCAGATTCTGAGGCCACGTGACCAACTATCAAGACGATTTTTTAATATTTCTTAATAAATTATTTATAATTTTATATAATTATATTTTATAAATATAATATATATAGTATAAAGAGTAATTTTCATTTTCAATATTTAAGGGAGAATGTTAGCATACATATATTTTATGAAAAATCGTTTGCGAGACGCCCTCAAAATTCAAAATTTTACGTATGAAATATTGACAAGTATTTGGATTTTGATTTTTTGTTATTGTTTCTAACTTTCTATTTTTTGTGCTATTTACAATCTATATATAAAATTTTATATTAATAAAAAATGGTTTTCATTTTTTATTGATGACGAGGCAGTAATTTCTGACCTACTTATTTTGATTGTAATTTCTAATTTCAATCGTGACGAGATTTTTTCTCTATAAAACATTTATCATGATGAATTTTATTCCTTTAATTTCTGCGTTTTACTTTATTTTTATATAACTTTTTATTTTCTCTATTATTACCTTTTAAACAAATCTTTAAATTTGAAATTTTCTAAGTATTCCCCTTATATTAAATTTTCTCAAATTCTTTTATTTTCCCAATTTTTCCCTTTAGCGTTTTTGCTTACTTTTTGCGTTTTTGGCTAAATAAATACAGAAAATTTAAATATTTGCATGATAAAAATTTAAATCTAATAAATAAGTATACACCACGTTGTTAAAAATGTGTGTGTAAATATTTTGGTTTTAAGCTCTCACCGAAGAAGAGGAAGAATAAAAAGATAAATAAAACGCTCGAAGATTGGCTTGCCAGCTCTCCAATCCTATACATTAAACTGGACTCTAAATTTAAAGACGAAATAAAAAGTTAGGTTGAAAGGTGATTGACGCGGATTTTTAATATTCAGTGATGAAAACCGAATGACTAAAAAACGTGGGCCAATCGAATTTAATTCAAGCCTTGAGAACTATTCTATTAAAATGTTGTTTTACTTGATATTATTATTAGATGCATACATTGTTGCAAAGTTTGAATTTATTCTGACTGGAACAACTCAACAAGAAGAGACCGATTGTATACAATATCAAAACACTTATCAAAAATTAACTATATATATATATCGAAACAGAAAACTATTGCGTTTTTTGCTAACATCTGCAAGGATAGAAGGGTTGGTCAGATGACCGTTAGTGGGGATCGCGCTAAAGTTTGTCCAGAAAGTGGCTTTATGATGACATACCTACACAAATTTCCTAAAAACACCATTTAACGAAAGGAAGGTTTTCAATTCTCCCGCTGTTGATTTATAAAAAAAAAGATGCAAAACACCCTAAATTAAACATCGGTAAGACGGGCCTCGCAAAATGGCGGCGGAAACCTCTAAAATATGAAAGGTAGAGACCCGTCTTAAGGATAGGCCTCGATGAAAGATTGTTAAATTTATTAAACTGATACTGCATTGAAAAAAATCTCGTAGAATTTCTGATTCGACTCGGGATATAATTCAAGGGGGGGCAGAGTCTAGCTGTTGCGTGGCAGTAATTGAAGAATGAGTAGATCGGCCTTCGCCATTCGGTTCGGCTTTTTATAGCTCGATAAGAGAAGATGGCGAAAAGAGTTATATAGCCTACAAATTTGCTATTTAAACCTCGTTTTTTTTTTTTGAATATGATGTTATAATAGCCAAACACAAAATTTACTATCAAAAGATGCAATTTTAAACTATAATAATAAATAAATAATTATTGAATAAAATCGATATGGATTTGTTAGAAAAATCACAACAGTTTCAATGGCAGTCTTTGGCAAGCTTTATGCACGTGTTTGATAAATTTAATTAATAAAACCATTAGAAAATTATATTATAAATATAAACTTTTGCAATTAAAGATAGATTATCAATTTTAACAACAATTAATATGACCAGTATTCTCTACTGATCAATTTGGTACAAGAATCAAGTCTGCTGCAGCAGCAATTATAGGGGCAAGATAGTTAATACTTCGATATAGAAAATATGCAAGGTCAGCTGGGGGTCAATACTTGACCTTTCGATTGAAGGAGGTCAATGACATTTATTACAAGTAAAGGTTGGCGTTGTTGAAAAAGTATTCATTTGATATATTTACGGCAAGACTGGCACTCATGAGCATCTGGTCAACGAAGTAGGAAAGGAAAAACTTTCAAAAGTGAATTTTCATATTTTGATAAGACTATTTTGGGCAAGTGGGCTTACTGTTAAATTATAATTAGCTTTACGCTACAGGCTTCGATTGAAGTGAAACATTTTAAAATGTAATTCATACTCTTTTAGTATAATTTGGAGGGGGGTAGTTTTTGAAACTTCAAAACGTTATCAAAGGGAAGTTAGATGCAAACCGGTTTTTTTTGTTATCCGTTTGCATTTTTCTCAATTTTGTGGAAGAAGAAGTTATTTATATATTATATATATAGCCTTATATATATATTACACTATATATATACATACTATATTATATACCTATATTATATATATATATATATAATATATATATATATATATATATATATATATATAATATATATAAAATATATATATATATATATATGTATATTTTATTTATTTATATATATATAGATATATATATATATATATATATATATACTATTATATATATATATAGTGTATATATATATATCATTGAAATATCTTCCATACCTGAAAATTGGTACAATAATAGTTTTTGACATGAATAGAAGAATCCGGTGAAAATTTTTAACAAAAAATGTATGGGGGGGGTCTCGGGGCAGCCCGCTAACCCCATTTTTGGGTTACAGGTAACCCAGGGATCCCAAACTTGGGACTTTTGCTATTTATTATTAAATGAATGCAATATTGTGAATTTACAAAGGCGTAAGCTCAATTATTAAGGGAACTTTAGCTTCTTATGAGCCTTTATCATAGTACGGCGGTATTGAAATCTGAAATTTCTTGGTGCAAAATTGCACCGACTCTCAGAGCAAGTTTTATTAATCAAATTTTAATTTTTATATAAAATGATTATTATATGTATATTATGTTAGCATAATTAATAAATATAGATGGTCAATGTAATCACGACTCTCTCAACCACGATTTCAGACTAACCACTCGGCGAAACTAGTCATTTGGCAGCGCTTTTTTATACATACGGGCCACAAGTGGGCAGATGAGTAATATAAAAAATTTACGACATATATATATAGTTATTATAGTATATTATATATATATATATTATATTATATATATATTAATATATATATAATACTATATAATATATATTCTTATTCTATATATATAATATATATATATAGTAATATATATTTATATATATATATTATATATATAGTATATTATTAATATATACTATTATTTATATATTTATAATATATATATATATATATATATATATAATATAATATTATATATATTATAATATATATACCTATATATAATATATATATATCTATAGTATATATATAATATATACTATATATATATAATATATATATATATATAATATATAGTTTATTATATATATATATAATAATATATATTATATAATATATATTATTAATATAATAATATAACTATATTATATATATATATATATATATATATATTATTTATATAATATATATATATAATATATATATAATATATATTATATATAATATATATATATATATATATTATATATATAATAAGTATATATATATATATATATATAATATATCGCTTCTGTGTGTATTTTAAATGAGACATATAAATCAGTAAATCACGTCGCTACAACCTCTACATTGATACTTCATTTGCCTGTTACTTTATAGGGTTGGCCGAGCAATGAAATTTTGCGCATCCACGCACCGCACCTATATATTTTAAAGTTCACCGCCCGGGACGTTGGAATTGCGTGCCACACCGCACCTGGTGAGTGGGACAGCCCTAATTCGTACACAACGGAATACACTTTCACTCATGTGGAGGCTGGCAAGGTTTTGTGTGTAGTCAGAACAAAAAAAAAAGTTGTTAGGGTGGAGGAAGGAACAGAAGCGCGTAATTTTTGTAGGGTTGGTGCGCAGAGGCATATACTATATATTATAATATATATATATATATATATATATAAATAACTCAACCAGAATTGAATAGGTTAATCTAATCACAAATGAAAATATAGAGTATATATATATTATATATGATATAGTATATTATGAAAATAAAAGCGTTTTCGGCCGGAGGTGGATCATTAATATATATGTGCGTGTGTGTATGAATTAAAGTTTATTATTTATTTTGTATTTATTATTTATCCATTATTTTCTTTGGGCATCTCCCGCGTCCTATAGCTCACTTTGGCGCACGGCACTTTGATGACCACTGCTCTAGGCTACTGCGGCGGTGCCCAGTCTGTAGGCTCGCGAGGCAACGGCGTTGGCTTGCGCGGGGGCATTAAGATTCAGCAGCTTTTATTAAAATAATAATAGTTTATTTAAAAAATATTTAGTCACGCCTATATCCCTTCAACACACTTCTGCGCATTCTTCAAAATGTTTCTACAGATGAAGAACTTAATATTTTGGGAAATATATATATATATATATATATATATATATTAATTAATATATATATTTATATAAATAATATATATAAATATATATATATTATATAAATACTATATATATATATATATATATAAATAAGTATATAATATATATATAATATATATAATATATATAATAAATCATGCTACTTAACATCCATAAAATTTCTTTAGCACTCCCTGATTGCCTGAACTATCTATCTCTTTTTCTCTCTTTTCATTTTTCTTTTCTTTTTTTTATTTGCTTGTTTTTTTTTATTTATTTCCCCCTTTTATTTCTCTATATTACACAAATTTACTTCGATATATCGATTAGCTCTTTTTATCACATGACAATATTTTTTTGTATAATTTTTATATTTATTCAATTAATATTTCAATTTAGTTCATCAACTCCACTCGTTATTGTTAACCTTTTTAGTTAAGGCTGTTATCGTTTTTGTCGTGTTGTGGGCTTAACGTTCGACTTAGAGAAATGGCGCTCACGGCCAGTTTTAGGCCCTCGAATTTCGTGCATAACGATGCTTGTTTACAACATTCTGAAATGCAGCTGTTGTGATGGACCACGTGGTTTTGGAATAAATAGAAATAAAAAGATAACAAATGGTTTGTTACAAATAATAATTGATCAACTATTGTGATAGAGTTTATCGATTTAGAAGAAATTAGATTTAAAGCTAATTTTATGAATGAAAGCATTTCTACAACCAACGGAGACCAAGCGCATGCGCGCCCATCTTGTTTGTTTACGGCATTTTTCATAAGCACGTGTAAATTCGCGGGCAGGCACGTGAAATAGGCACCTTACAGAATTTAGGAAATTCCTTAGCGTTTGGTTGAGGCATTTTTCTAAATGCTTGCGCTAATTTTGACCAAAAACGAACACAAACTCGAGCTGTTCTTACGTTTCGTAAGCACAAATTCAAAAACGGAAAACGGCTTAATTTAATTAAAGGTACTGAAGTGAAGATGTATTTTAATAATACGAAACGTTTACTATAGAATGAACTTTATTTTTTTATAGTTTTTATTGAAGATTCGGTTCCTAGAAGCTGCCATGTTACTGATATTATATATATAATATATCTATAATATATATTATATATTATATATATATAATATTCTATAATATATATATATATATTTAATAATATATATTAATATTAATTATATATA
>JABUQX010082268.1:0-42105 GCA_015478945.1 Trachelipus rathkii | reverse complement strand
AAGACGAGAGAACGAAAATTCTCAGAAGATAGTGCAAGTGTACCGTGCTAAGAATAGGCATGGCCAGAGGAAGGTGAAGTGCTCATTATACCACTATGTTATCAAGACCACTCCGATGTAGAGAGAGCATGACATTACCACTAAAACCAAGTAGGGTGACGACAGAGAATGAGGTCTAAGACTAATAGTTGGACCACGAATAAGCAGGAGGAGATAAACATGGAAGTTAGTGAGCGAAGGGGAGTCTAATCTGGATTAGTGGGAAAGTAGCAATTGATATGTAATGGACTTATGAAAAGAAGATCATAGATACCGGGCAAAATTTATGTATACCCGAAGGGAAGAGACAAATCGGGAAGAACGCGAGAAAGAGATGGCTGATTTAGTTCTGACGGCTGCAATGAGAGAGGACGAAAACCTCGAAGAGTGGAATAAGAGGAGATGTTACCGAACAGACGGCGAGGGGCTGCGAATGACGGAAAGTTCCCCTAATCTACAGCGCCTGGAGAGAAAGTGATAATACTTATGATATATATATATAAGATATATTATATTATTATATATATATATATATAATATATACTATATATATATTATATATAACTATATATATAATATATATATATATAACACTCAACACAAAAAGGCCCTTTTTCAACCCTTATTAGGGCCCTTTTTTTTTTTGGCCATTGAACATATTATTTTCAAACGTTGCAATTTAATATGATACAGATCATTTAGTCTATCATGTGGACTCTCAAAGAATGCTGCATGGAATTCGGAACACCATCCTAATCAGCTGATTGTCTCTCCATGTATATGCATTATCTGCATTGCCCATCCCCGAACCTAAGTACAAATAGGTATCGTAAAATATAAAAGTGATGGGTTAATATACTGTATAAATGTTATTGTTAATAGTACTAGTGTTAGTATGGTTATATTGATATTAATATGCCTAATGTTTTATTGATAACGGTTTAAAGTGTTAATCGTTAGGATGAATATGTAAATAATATCAACTTAATTGTATTATGTAATTATAGTAATAAACAATAGTAGTAGGCAAGGTTTCGGACACCAAAATGACCACCATTTTGGACCTTTTCTGACGCGGACCTATTGAGCTCGAATTTACCTGCCTACCTTTTTGGCTTTACCTTTTGCCTGGACCTTTTTCGACCAACCCTGTCTTCCAGGTCAATTGCTTGGCCCACGGATTTTTGGCAACCCTAATTTTTGGCAAACCCTAATTTGCAAAAACCCTCGCAAGAAGTCGCCAAACGGGGGCTAAGCAACCTTACGTAATTGCCCCCTATTTTGCCGCCCCCTAATTTTTTCGACCATGGATCAATTTTGACCCATTTTTGATCTTCATATAGGGGCTTAGCCCTATTTTTTGATGTTCCTAACCCTTTTTGTTCTTTCCCCTATCTCCAATAGACTTACAAGATACCATGGTCATTTATGACCCACGTTAATTTTTTTGTCCTCGATGGGTCAATTGTAACCCACGTGATTTTTGCCTTCCTTAGATTACCTTTTGATGTCTAACCTTGTTTGACCATGATATTTTCGCCCTTGCAGATACCTATGGGTCAATTTTGCCCACGCTAATTTTGCACTCCTTGGCTCACCCGTACACATATTTCGTTCCTAACGAACGTATGTATGGATCTATCCTAACTTGAACACCTACACACTCACACACACACACACACACACACACACACACACACACACACCCACACACACACACACAGCACACCCACAACCCACACACACACACACACACACACACACACACACACACACAACCACACACACACACACAAAACACACACACACACACTTATACACACACACATGGACACTCCTATACACACATTCACTATGCCACTTACACTCACCCATAGAATACTCACTTACATTATACACTATATTCACACGTACCAAACACAGACAACCCTTTGGTCTTCCAATTTGGGGTTCAAATTTTTTGCCCCCCTAATTAGCCATCCCTAATTTTTCCGCAGCCCTAATTTTTCGCCCAACCTTTTGTATTCTTACGGTACAATTTTCATGCCTCAGCATTATTGATGCCCCAACTTGATGCCTCAACTTTAATGCGCTCCCCAATCACCGATAAGGTTATTAGTGATGTTCTATAGTTTCCTATGAGTATTTAGATGGTGCCAGGTAGTGCCATGAGTGCCAAGATGCCAATGAGTGCCAATGAGGCCAATGAGTGCCAATGAATGCCAAGTGAGTGCCACATAGTGCTTACTGTGCCACATAGTGCCACTGAGTGCCACTTTTTCAAGCCTTGTTCTAGCCTCCCCTAGGCCTAGAATTCAGCCCTATATGGGTGTCTACACCTAGGTTAAGGTATGAGAAACCGAATGGTGTTACATTACAATCTGCTAGAATGCTTCCTACTACGAGTTAGTATTTTTATTAACACTATATAGCATGACCAGAATATATATCTAAATGAGTTACCTCAGTTGAGACGGTGACCGAACGTTTTCCGAGTCCGAGCGCGTCCGCAGTTTGGAACACCCGTCGCGGAAACGCCCGCCGCGAGGCGCCGCAGGCGCATATTTCCCGGCCGCCGTGCGCCCGCAGTCGCAATTTTACTGCGCGAACACGAAAATATGGCGCCGCAGACGCAATTCCGCCTGATGTGAAACGAAAATATGATATCAATGTAAACCTTTTTAAAGCATTTCGTTTCAAATATACTATGAGTCATTCATTTTTACTCCAATTGTACGAAATTTTATTAAAAAAACAATACTCTACATTACCTTAGGCAGTAAATCAGTAAATCAATAGAGTTTATTACCAAACACCTAAGGGATTAGCATGCTTTTGTTTACTGCTTTACTGCTTATCTCTCTGCTTTACTGCTTTAACTCCAATGTTTTTACCGAATTAAAAGCAGTAAATCAGTAAAAATTCCAATAAGGTTACCTAACACCTAGGGATTAGTATTGCTTGTTTTACTGCTTTACTGCTTTAACTCATGTTTTTACTGCTTTAACTCATGTTTTTACTGCTTTAACTCACATGTTTTATTTCCAACTCCATATATTATTAACATACATACCTTAAAGCAGTAAATCAGTAAATCAATAGACTAACACCAAGGGAGACTGCTTTAACTTTCCGCTTTACTGTTTTAACTTTCTGCTTACTGCTTTTAACTTTTCTGCTTTACTGCTTTAATTGCTGCTTTACTGCTTTAACTTTTGCTTTTACTGCTTTAACTTTCTGCTTACTGCTTTACTCATATATTTATTAACATATGTTTTCTTTTATATTTTGTTTTCATACTTTATTGATTATTTCTATTTTTTTAATACTTTATTTATTTTAATTGTAATGTAAGAATAAAAAACACACAGAGTTTCTGTTAATAAGCAATTTAATTTTAATAAAATTGTACGAATTTATGTAAAAACATGTACTTGACTGCTTTCAGCTTTAATTAATCTCATTAATCATTATTCACTTAACGAGTATGGATGTGGAGAAAATTTACGTTCCGAAGTCCGGCTACATGTCTTGTCGCTGGGCCGGACAGGCTATGGTAAAACCTTTCTATTATTAAATATTTAAAGGAAATTATTTTTTTGAAGCAAGCCCCTGTAAAAAATAATATGGTGTTATAATGTTATCAGAAAATTACAAGAATATAAAATGTTATTCAATTTCATGCAAGGCTATACGATATTATGTCCCTGCACCAAATAACTATGACACAATAATTATTGTATTAGATCTTTAATGCAACAAATTGAATTTGGAATAGCATTCACCGTTTATAGTTTATTCTCAACATCTAAATATCTCTGTGTTTTTCATAACAGAATATTTTCATCAAAGCAAGCATATTCAAAGTAACTCTCTAAACACACAAATTTACTTCAACGTAATACCATACTCAAATGTATTTTGGCAACTCAAAATTTTCGTTGGAAAAAGGAAAGAGTTTTCTTAAAAATAAAGAGGTTACTTCGATCCCCCACGGGATTTGATGTGTGATCTTCACCCCAAAAACACGCACGGAGTGCTGCTCCGTACCACATTCTGCGCCTATGAGATAGAAACTGTATACATACCTGAATAATGGTGCTCTAGTTGCAAAGTATTTACCTCTTATAAAAAATTTAAAAAGTGAAAAACATTCTGAAAAACGTAAACTAATTGGCGTCGCTAAACCAATTTATTGATTATGTTGTTGAAGTCTGTTAAACTTTTGTTCAATTGGCTGTTTGATTTTTAAAACAGGCCCAGAAGTAAAGCTACTCGTTATAAGAACATCATTATAAACCATCCCTCAACATAAAAATTTGAGAAAATAAAAAAAGTTACAACCATATAGAAATATTCCTGCCCTTACTCTTCTCCGTTATAGCCCCACTGATAACTTAAGTGGTGTCCCCATAAGAAGAAGGTTGCTGTACTTCCACATAATGAGTATGAGAAAATGAAGCTATATAATACAGCATCTTACCAGAATTCAGTCTCAGATCATATTCACAACCTCAATATGCCAGTATTACCGCACACTACGCCAAAATCCACAATCACAGTCTCATCATTCACAACCCCCATACACGCAAATATTACAGCCCAATGCATTGACATTACAACCTCTTTCACAATCACAACAGTTGCACCAGCAGAATCCTATATGTAACGACTCTATCTTTCCAGGCAGCCTCTACCTCCTAGCTTATATGATCCTAAAGTTGAACAGATAACCAAATATAAGAAAGAAGTGTACAGGATATTAAATTCAGACGTTAACATCCATGAGAAACGCCTCTTATACCAAGATGCCATACAAAAAATGATAGATCTTAAAGACTTGCATCTACATCTACCACTACGTAAACCGCAGCCCGATGATGTAGATATACCTAATGAAGTAAAACTTGAAGTGAAAAATTGAAGATTAAATTTAAAAAATATCTTAGAGGAGAGCTTACCAATAGAGTGCTTAAATCAGGAATAGCTTTATATTAATATTTTAAAAGACCAATTAACGTTGAATGAAGCAGGGCAGATCGTAATTGAGATAAATAGTTAAAGGATCAAATATTGTGCATTTGATAGCTGATCTCTCACGTTACTGGGAAGAAAAGCCCTGTAAAAGGCTGGAATGGATCAAACAAGAACATCAGACTTTAATTTTCCCGAGAACTTTAATCTTAGAATACACAACGTTTAGAGACTTGGATAATATCCCTATTACGCCAAGACCTGACTCAAGTCCCTCAGGCACTTCAGCCAGAAAAATTTAAACGTGTTACCAGTAGGAAGAATAAGAAAAGCACCTTATAATAAAACATAGGTGGATTAAATCGTAATTATGTATAATCATATATTTTATTTAGTTGTAATGTTTGTATATAAATAAAAATGTTATAAATCTTTTTCTTTATCCCTTTTAACTATATATATATAATATATATATATAATATATATATATATATATATTATATATATATATATTATATATATATATAAATAATTATATATATATATATATATATATATATATAATATATATATAACGCTACGATAGTACATATAAGTTTTTGACAAGGCAAAGAGCCTATTATTATTTATTCATATTATTATTATTATTATTATTATTATTATTATTATTATTATTATCCTAATATACAGAAAAAAGAGTTAAAAGCATATTTAGAGGGTGAAGAGGCATTTACTCTACATTAACCTGTAAGAAAAAAATTTCCTACACGTAAGACCATATCTCCGCAGCTCGATAGCATATGGCAGTTAGATTTATCGAAAATGATTAAATATAGTTCTTATAATGAAGGTTTTCAATATATACTTTTTACAATTGGGGTATACTCTAGATACTTGTGGTTGAAACCCTTAAAAGATAAAAGATCAGCTACAGTTGCAGCAGCAGTACTTGAAATTATAAAGGACGAGAGGCGAGCTTCCAAATCATTCTGGACCGATTCAGGAATGGAATATCAAGGGCGAGAGTTTCAGAAATCTTTGGAGTACTGCGTATAAGGCCTATACAATACATTTCCGTAAACAAAGCAGCTAAGTTGAAAGAGTACAGCTACTATTAAAGAACGCATGCACATAGTATTTACTAAAAGAAACTTTTAAATATATATGTATACTGACATCTAGTCATTCTTAAACGATTCTTACCATAGAACTATAAAGTCAACTCCCTTAGAAATGTCAAAAACTAGAGCCCATCCCAACATCTTATAAAAAGAAAACAAAATAAAAGATTAATTCAGGAATAAAGGTGAATGACTATGTAAGAGTATCTCTCAAGAAGCAAAGCATCTCAGAAAAGGATATGAAGCTGGACTTGGACTACGAGGTTTAAAGTTCAAATATCCGAGCCATCCGACTAATAGTTTAAAGTAATATATTATTCTGGAGATTTAGATGGTGAAAAAATAAAACGAGGTCCTAAAACAAGAAACAAAAGTAAGGTCAACCTGTAACTACGAGATAAAATGAAAAATAATTAGTACGAGAGTAAAGGAAAAAATAAACACGTACTGTGAAATGGAGGGTATCCTGCTAAGTTAATACTAATAAAGCAAGTGGAAGTAAGAATCATTAATCCAGTTAGCTAAATCACTGGAGAAGTGTAGACCACTTTTATTTAACTTTTCCGTCTTCAGCCTTTGGATTTACATCCTGATAATAAACCCTCGGATTTTACAACTATGTTAATGAATCCTATTCACTTTGAAAGAGAGGTATACGAAGTAGAATTATGTGAAATGATTGAAATACACATAGAAAATTACCTCACAATCTATTCTGAATGGGGGTACAGAAGTGAAGAATGTGTTGAAACTATATTACAAGTGGAAATTACTCGGTATCTTTTGAAAAGACTACAATTGCGAAAAGGTGGAATACGACAACATTGCACAGAAACTTCTTTGAAGAATTTGCTCGCAACGAGGCTATTTAAATCGTTGCCTCATATTTCAGTATTTAAACGCCTCTGTTGAATGATTCATATACCATGGTTTAATGTAGACCTTTATGATGAAAAAGTAATAATTCTTAGCAAAAGTAATGTCAAACCTGAGAACCTTATACGTTTTTCTCGAAACGGTCCAGTGGCAGCGAAAACAATCCGAACGGTATGGCTGAGCTGATATACTTTCATGATGTCACCTACTATGTTGAAGGATTTACTATCTGTGAGGAACAACCGCTACTCCAATGAACAAAAAGATGAAGCAGACCGAAGTACGCATTATACATGACACCCGTCCGAGATGCTTCAGCCACCCTGGTTATGGCTGTATGTATATACAAATATAAATTGATCATCAATATGTAGTTAATACTAAAGCTCCTTTATTCAGAGGTAGTATATTTTCCCAAAGAGAGTTAAAGTTATAACATTCCCCAATGTTCTTATCTTCCTACTAATAGAACCAAATTTGACTCTTGTGTGCGTCATATAAAAGATGTAAGAAAGAAAATCCCTTTCCCTTTACAGATGGGCATTGGTATGCAAAGTTCATATTAGAGAAACAATGCCAGATTACAGGCAATAATGGATTATATATAAGGAGCTTAGTCAATAGTATTTTCATTCATTAACAACTCTCACAGTGTAAAAGATAGTATAAGAAAGACCCTCCTGTAATAATGGACGAAGAAAGGGTATTCAGGATCAAAAAATCAAAGGGGGTATGCCTTGGGGATTTTTCGCCAAGCTATGGAGACGTGCAAGGCCTCTACTCAGAGAGGTGGAGTATATTAAGTAAAAAAAACTATAAGAACAGCTGCAACTATTTCAATATTGTGCTGGAAATAATCCTCGGTCGAGCATTAAAAAGACGTCATGCGATGTTTCAGAGAGATGTGGATGATGTAGCGTAAAATAAGACGAAATTGTCAGTGTCAAGGACGAAGGGCAGAAGATGTCGTAAAAAAAAGTAAGCGGAAAAAACCTCTAAAGAAAAAATGTATTGATTATTTGCTACTTAATTACTAACTGATAACTTTTATACGAGCTGTGATATACAGTAAGTTTTCATAAAATGTTCATTAACGACCAGAGCTCGACATGCAAGATGCAATTTCCTTCATCTTCTATTCCTGACTTGTTTTAAGATGAATTGGATCTCATTCTCCATGAAACCCTAACAGATATAGCGTGAACGAATCAACTTTATCAGCTAAATTTCTTCATGCCTTTTTCTTCTTAGATGCCTATCCTTTAGAGTTCCAATATTCCAGTACTTCTGAAGGAGCTCTCTTATTCCTTTTATCTCTTTTTAGAGATAAAAACGAACATTGACAAAAACCCTGATTGGTACAGATCTTCCTACGGTGATGACCATATAGTATATACAGAATCAAATTTCCTGTATACATTTTTCACCCAGGTTGAAGTCTACCTTAACGGAACTTCACTAGGTGCGTCAGCGGCTAATTATCCTTATAGAAGCTATATAGAACATTTGTTAATTATTCAGACACGCTAAGCAATCTAGCTCCCAATCATTTGGTTTTTATCAGTTTCAAAGATGAAGCTGCACATATAGCATTAAAGCAGCTAAAGTCATAAATAATACTTATGAACTTTACGGTCGATTAAATGGCGATATCTTCTCAAGAAAGACTCATTCCACCATCTGTAGATACTAGAATTCAATTAACACGATCAAAATCCTAAAGTTGCTCTTAAATAAAAAGTAAGCCTACTGCTACAAGCTGTATGTCCATGAACCTGTTTTCTAACTGTTGAGGCTTATCTCTTATGTTTAGAAAGAGTAAATATCACACAGCGACCATTTAAATGAACAAATTCGCTTTTGAATACTTACAGCAAAGTACCCTATAGAAGTTAAACCAAGATATTTAATTTTCATTTAAGGGTTTATCGAGTATCAATATCCCAATTGAACGGAAATTTACCACAGAACAGTATATAGGATTCGAAGATGAAGGCCTACTCCGGGAATTATAAAAATTCACCCTATAAATTCACACCTTACGGACAGGTATCAGTTTACATGTGAATGGACTACCTCACCGGACGTGATTATGAAAATGTTATAACAACGAGAGACCTATCTCTTCTGTACGCGGCCTTTTACGGACTTAATAGCCATACCTGTATCATGTAATGATGACGAACAGGCTTAAATCTTGAAGAATTCGCAAATAAAATTAATTATATGCCTATCATCTTACAGGCCTTTCAGCTTGTAACGCCTTCATTTAAACATTTTGAAAGGGTACATTACGACTAAGTCTCTCTTTTGGATGAAGTTACATCACCCATCACTTTATGTCTATTTAGCATCCTCAATGCATTAAAGTGACCAGATACGCAAGTACTTTTGAATTAATTAAAGCATGAATGAGAGGAAAAAAATCGGGTTTAAAAAATGAACATTCCTTTTTAGGTGTGTTCGATATTACGAAATAAAACTCTGAAAGTTGAAGAAGGATACCTGCTTCATATTCAAAAACTTTGCCTCGTCACATCACCTCAACAGGACATTGGATTTCCTTTATAGAGCAAAAAATGATGCTGTCACATAATTATTCTTAACTTAAATTTATATTGAATAATTCATTATATACCTTCATTTTTAAAAAATATAAATGTAAGCTGTGTTAAAAAATATGTCTTACCCTGTTCAACTCTTATATTCTAATTTATGTGGAGCCTATTGTATTTATTCAAGAACAAAAATAACAATGTTATTAATAACAATGGTAAATATATTGATGCTAAAAATTTGTATGTCAATTATTATATAGCTGATTATGTAATAAATGCTTAAAATGAAAAAATAAATAAACTTACCCCTAAACCTCGTATATATAAAAAGATTTTTAATAAAATTCCATACAATTGTAGTAAAAATAAAATGTTTATAAAACAGAAACTCTGTGTGTTTTTATTCTTACATTACCAAATTAAAAATAAAAAGTATTAAAACAAATAGAAATATAAATAAAAAGTAATAAAACAAAAATATAAAAGAAAACATAATGTTAATAAATATTATGAGTTAAAGCGATAAAGCAGAAAGTTAAAGCAGTAAAAGCCCAGAAAGTTAAAGCAGAAGCAGAGTTAAAACAGATAAAGCATAAACAAAAGCATACTAATCCCCTTAGATAACCACCCTCATAGTGATTACTGATTACGTCTTTAAGTATGTAATGTAATAAATATATGAGTTAAACCAGAAAACATGTGAGTTAAAGCAGATAAAACATGAGTTAAAGCAGTTAAAAACATATGAGTAATAAAGCCAGTGTAAAAGCTGGTTAAAACAAAAGCATACAATTCCCCTAGGGTTAGCGTACACCTCTTATATAATAATTCACCTAGAGTAACTGGCTTTAAGTATGTAAGTGTATATGAGTTAAAGCTGAGAGTACGCAGGAAAGAGTGTAAATCAAATTAAACTCAGATAAAAAAAAAGGCATGCTAAATCTCCGCTTATTTTTAGGAAATAATAACACTTCACAGCAGAAAGATTCTTCCACTTAGATTTTGAGCAGATATTATGCTTTAAGATGAGGTAATGATAAAAGTACATGTATGTGTGAATAGAAAATTTTCGAACAATTAGATAAAAATGAGACTTTGGAACTCGGTAGTATATTTTTGAATATGAGAATACATATGGTTGAATAATAAATTTACAATTTGATAAAAATTATATTGCAATCAGCGGAAGGGGAATTTCTGTATGTATGTTGGTTCGAGGAGTTTATCTAAACAGCATTTAATGATTGAAATTTCGAATGAAATATGAGGTAATAGATGCATTTTCTTGCGATTGGGACGCAAGCGCGCGTACGCGGCAAATATGCTGGCCATAGAAAGGGAGCTAAAACGGCGGCAGCACTCTCACTATAATGAATAGAGCTCTGCGCGGATACGCCACTGCACGGTGAGGATAACGAGATTGTAGCGGGTAAACGATGTTGCACCATCAGGACATGCATGGATTCTCGGGAACGATTTGACGGATGACGTAGTCGTCAAACTGGAGTGTAACTCTATGTAGAAACACAATTTCACTATTCGGATGATTATAATGGTGGGTATATACTAATAAGTACTACGCGTGAAAGGAAGGTAGGCAAGGACTAAAATTGGTAGTAGTTAAGAATTGAAGTAAGTAACACAGGGCGCATGCTTCTCCAGACTTTAGAAATATCTTATGAGAGGATAGTACACACGATGATAGGGTGGTCTTTTTTGTGCATATTGGCTCGAGAGAACGTCGGCTAAGTAGAGACTGAAAGGTGAGGGGGAATTCTCGAGAGATGAGAACATGGCTCGAATGTGGCACAACGCATCTGCACAACATAGTGGCAACTTCAACGTTACGACAGTAATCTATCAATGGCACCTTCAGTTGGCACTCAATGTGCACTCATGGGGCCCCCCCCAAAGGCTTTCACTTGTTAGTGGCTACTCATGTGGGTGCAGTCACCTTGTTATGCCACTCGAGTTTAGAATCGATTTGCAGAAAAGCACTAATATAGAAAACTCACATAGGATATTACGTCCTTTACTCTTGGGGATTGGAGTAGCCGAGTATAAGGTGTAATTCATCTCAAGATGGGGAGTAGCTGACTCACCTATTATGGCGCAGCGAGCTATGAACAGTAGAAGCGCACTCTGAAGTGAAAATGGTACAAAATAGAATCGCGTGTCATATAGCTCAGTAATAGAGATGAGACTGCGAATATAAACATTTATTTGATGAGGAATGATGATCTGTGAGCGATCATGAAAAGTCGTACACTTTCGCACTCATCGATCTGCATTGCATGATTAGCGATGATTTTTCCATCAAGTGTTTTTGTGATTTTAATACAAATTATGATAAGTGTAGGAAATGATTTAAGACAGGCTATAGATGGAGGTATCTATGGCGTGAGTTTGTTATGTCACTAAGAGGATGAAATGTTAGATGTGTATTTAGGGTAGTGTTAAATATTAGTATTAGTGGCATAGTAGGAAGAGTTAGCCATATGGTATAGTGTGGGTGTAGGTAGAATAAGTATCCCATATGTATATAAGTGAATAGTATAGAGGAGTAGAAAAGTGTGATATTGTGGAGTGAGGAGATGATGTTGTGTACTATGGGTCGTGTTGTTGATATAGTTAGTTTGAGTTGGATGTTGTGGTATGTGTTGTAGGTGATGAGGAATGGGTAGAGGTGATGCTTGGGTTTGAGTTTTGTGAGTTTGTGTGAAAGAGTGCGTCGAAGTATGGACTGCAGGAGATCTGGTTAGGTGTATATATAGATGAGTAATCAAGGTGACTGCTTGTATTGATGTCAAGTTAGTATAGATTATTATTTCACAATGAGATATATATACGATAAGTTAGGGGGAATAGTGTGAGAGCCCTCAGTACATGGTCTTACAATTGAAAGAAATATAGAGTTGAGTCCGAAATAAGAAATAATGCCGCATGTTATATGAATCTATATGAAGTGCTAATAAAGTGCAAGTCTCACCTCTCTAATTACGATGTGTGTGGTTAACTCGATAAATCGAGTTATAGACAACAGGCGCTCACTAGAATAGACAGTAAGAAGGACTCAAAGCATCCTAGAGAGATAAGGACAAAAAATCACCGTGGGTCAAAATTGACCCCATGAAGGACAAAAAAATTAACGTGGTCAAAATTGACCCATGGTATCTGTCAAAGCTTTTGATCTAAAGGGGGAAGTACGAGAAAGAATTAAGACTATCAGAATATAATTATGCATAACAGATGCCCATCATTTATATTGATAGTTCTAGATATATCCGTTCGGGCTCAGATATTGAGAACCTCTTGCTGGAATGAAATTCAACAAGATATGGTGAAAAATTAATGGAGAGTACGCTAAAAATGATTGCAGCCGAGGAGCAAATTATGGTACTCAACGCTGTTGTCCTTACATAACCAACTTTTTGGCCGGACCTCTTTCTTTTTTAGTTTGCTCCACAAACGATACAAGGTAATTGATTTAGGGTGACCAATATAGATGACATCTATGGTCGCGCTTCACGAAGAACTAAGGCAGAAAAGGATTGTGACGACTTAGGGTCGTGTAAAAGACATGTCTCAATTGCGTCACTAAATGTGGCTAACACGGGCACTACTCGGAGTAATTTGAAGTCTCATACGAAAGAGTCCATGGTATGGGAATAGGAATTCAGTCTCAAAATAGTCCGCGATCGAGAAAAAATGCAAAAATGGGTTTTCTGCACTGACGAGTACTATTTCGGCGAGCGCTGAGTTAAGGGTATTATGGCCGGATCCGATAACACCTTGGCTCTGACTTTACTTAACGGATATTAATGGTAAGGTCTAAGCTTAATGGGATTAGGGAAGTATATTAATGATGAAGCATGGGAGTGGATGAAGTTATAGGTTGTTGCTATTTATAGATATTTATCTTATATCTTATACCTATTTATATAGCAGGAGTGATTTCTGTTAGTATTTGCGTATATTACTAAGTTGATGATGCGACGTAGATTTAAGTCATTTGACGTGAAGAGTTTATGTAGATGAATTTTTACATTATATTTTCTAACGAGAATACTATAGTTTTTGTGTACTACGGAGTATTATACTGTATATAAAAAAGGTTAAAGGGGTTATTAGAAAATGAGGTTTATGGTGATAAACGTATATAGAGTATAGTATATAGATAATATGGATTATGAGTTCATATGTGATTATATAACCTCTAGAGGATAGTCAGGACAAAGATACTATCTGCTCTAGTGTGTAAATTGTATTATAATATTGTTTTATAAAGATATGGTAGTATAGTGAGATCGAGCTAGTATTATGATGGTTATAGACATATATTAGATAATACTTTCTCCTATTAGTTTAATAATTATTTAAGGGTATGTGTTCATGTGTAAGAATTTGTTAGAAAGCTTACGAGTGAAGTGGTATAAGTATTAAGTTGCACTAGAGTTTTTAAGATATGTTAAGTTTAGGAATTAGTTTGATGTATATTTTAAAGGACAGCAGATAGTAAGCTGGATTAGCAATATTTTAAAAGATCTCGTTTAGATTAGTATAGCAATAAATGTAATATATAATGATTATCCCTATTTGTAGTATATTTTATCGATATTAAATGACTAAAAAAAGATGAGACTTGCATATGAATGGTATAACTATTATTCTCTAGCGAGCGTCATAAGAGAAATACTCGAATTTAGAGACAGGCTACGCGTAATAAGTTAAATTTAATTATAACTCTACCTTTGATATTGATCAGGAAGTATAAGCATCCTATTGGAGCTTAGTTAGATGATATCAGATCATCTTCATCGAGGTACGAGTGCGTTATACTATTAGGTATGAGAGGAATTACTTATCTCTTTCCTCCGTTCTCCCTATGGTTATACAGTCTCTTGGTATAGTTTGATTTTATCCAGGAGCTTTGCGAGTTTTAGTGATTTTCTTGATTTCTAAAATCAAAATCACATGGATTTTCGTGATTTATAATCAAAATCAAAATTTGTATTTAAGCTTCTACATCTGTATTCACTAAACTAACCTCGTACCATCAATGTCGATAATCAGATGAAAATCTGTTCGAGATAGCTCTCCGACTCTAACTGCCGACGAGCATAGCAATATAGAATTTCATAAAAATTCGACGTTCTCGGACTCACGAGACTCCGGCTATCAAACTTGAAAAGATCGAATAATTTATTACGCAACTCCATAATAGGCTGGCCGACTTGATCACCTAAACGCGTATCCTCCACTCCTGGAACTGACGAGAGCATACTAGGTATATATAAGATGTTCGAGACTCATATTGACTCAAGGTAATGATGACTGACTCATAGGTTGTATCATCATAAAATGAGAGTCATATGTCTATGTATAGCGAACAATAGATTTTATTTATTCAGGTCGTTGCTTTGATCGTTGAAGACATAAAAACATGTATAGTAGTATGATCAGAGATCGTTGCTTGTTGGACCCAGACCAGTCAGATCTTAGGTCAGAAAGACCGTAAGAGCGGAGAGACGAAAGTATCACCAGTTCTTATAGAGCATGTA
Source organism: Trachelipus rathkii (assembly GCA_015478945.1). Lineage (NCBI taxonomy): Eukaryota > Metazoa > Arthropoda > Malacostraca > Isopoda > Trachelipodidae > Trachelipus > Trachelipus rathkii. The sequence goes on along the minus strand of JABUQX010082268.1, from coordinate 26,976 downwards.
AAAGATTCTCCGGTCTGGGCGAGAATCACAGAACAAAATATTATTTCACACAGTGCCTGAGACAAAGTCGACAGTTTGTTGGATAACAGTATATATGATAGACGCAAAATATATTTGATTTGTAGTTTCCATTAACGATTGTCAAGAGTACTTTCGAGAATAACTCACTTATAAGTTAACAGTTTTAATACTTCTCACATTCGAGATATTAATAAATAGGATACTAATTACAATCGAATGATTAAAAGGATAGAGTTTTATTGAATAGTAGAATGTACGGAGATTTAAATGGCTAGTGTATCAAAATAGATTATATTATATTACTATAATTAACGAAGGTCATTAGCTAAAAACATAATTACTATAAAATATAATGAATGATATCCTAATTATAATTCAATCGCACACCAAACACATTGGAGAGATATAACATGGGAAATAATAGATACCAATTTATGTGTGTATCTTAAACTTCAGGTGCTTCTGATGAAGTTCTTGATAAAAGTGATATCGATATAGGTAGAGGTTCCTTACTTCTCGTACATACAACATTTATTTAGTTGTTTATTATCTACATAATATATATTATATAATATTTAAGTCTTCTATCAAGTTGTTGTTGTCCATATACTCCTGTTGTGACATTAAGGCTCATTCTATCTATTTTAATTATGTGATACTTATGTGATATACTAATATGTAATATTTATTTAGAAGTTCTATTTTTTAAGTACTTTGTAGCTATCATTCCATTATTTCTATAATCCATTCATCTTTGAATTGATTATCTCTCTATCCCTCTCTTCGTATACTTTCCAATAATATCTAATTTTTTATATTTATTATTCATGAATACTATCCCTATCGCTACCAAATCTTTTAAATATTTTACCGAATACATTGTATATAATCATGTTTATATTTTCCACCTATTTAATAGAATATATCTTAATTTTTTTCAAACATGTATTCATGATGGGATGTAAACATTACTTATGAGGGTTATATATATAGAAATATTTAAAGTTATGAATTATATTATATCCTTTTTATTTGTATAAATTCCCTTCAAATAATGTATATCTCTAAATAATAAAATAAACAAATTACTCAGAATATCACTTAAAGATGCTAAATATGTAATAATAGTCCTGTTTTCAGATAACGTATCTAAAATACCAGCCAATTTGAGTTCGTCAAATTATACTAAATTAACTCTGTATTATTTATATCTACCAATATCTTTTGAGACATGAATTAGTATGAATATCAAAAGATAAATTATTAGCTATGTCATTGTTCGATGTAAAGAATGTCAAGATATATAATACTACTCAGTAATTATAAGAATCTGACCGTAGGAAGCATATAAACTTCACTAAATATATCATTCTCCACGTCAGCTGTTTAATCTTATCAACTAAGAAAAAACAGATTACTATATGTAGAATCTCGTATAAATGCAAGTTTCATTTTATATAGTGTACGCTCCCGCTTACTTCTTTTGCTTTTTAACTGGAATTATCAGTCATAATAATTAAACGATAAATCGTAAAACAATTTTACAATAGAGTAATACTCATTAACCCCCCCTCATATTTATATCATGTTAAGCATACATTGTTAATAGGCAATGACTCTATACATACAAGATATATGAAAAATTGTATTATAAACTGTATACGCAAGACTCGCTATAAATTAGCAATTTTATACAAAAAAGACCACAAAATGACGACAACCACAATAGTGCGAGTACAGTATGTGTCTCGATGGATCTGTCTAATAAATGGCTACAAGCAGACATTGGAACATATCAACATGTTAGACATTCACTCTTATCATAGCTCATCTAATCTCGCCGCACGAAATCTCCAAATCCTCGTCTCTGTAACCTATCATATATGGACTAATGTCGTGGTTGTAGCGCACGCACTTCCTACTCCTAGATGTAGTCGTAGCCACCCTCTACAATTTATATATTCTCTGAAGCATAATAGGCATCATGTACATCAGTCTGATCTCAAATAAGTTCTCATAGAGTTGTCTCGACTCTGCCAAACTCCCACAAATACTCGGAAACTTAGGTGAAAAGGCTATCTCGTTCGTTTGTGAGACCTAATAAAAAACATAACTCGAGTTAATAATCGGACGGGGAATGTCGTTAATGATCTAACAAGCATGACACGTCAACCCCAAAGGATAGTAATGCGTGTTATATAGAACTATGTATTCCGAATTCATCCATATTTTTCAAAGAATCTTATATACGTAAAAAAATTTTTTAGTTATCAGAAGTCATAATATATCCTTAGGTGTACAACTTCACACTTAGAGGTAAAAAATCACAGTATTTTAGACTGAAGACCATTTTGCAGTGAATTGAACCTAGATATGTCTTAAAGTGTAATGTTATAAATAATTTCTTTAATTAACTGTGATGCTTTCACACAAGAGTTAACACAGATTTAAAATTTAATATATATAATACTTTTTTCAATATAATAAATAAATAAAAAAAATGAACAAAATACTTAAATTTTACATCGGAAATTAAAATTTTCTTTCTTAAAATAACACATAAGTCTTCTATTGCTCTATTTTTGTCACACATTGCAAGAAGGATAAGTTGTCCTTCGTTAATATTCTTGAATCTCCACTTCAAATTAACACTCAAAGAACCTTTCAAAAATATTAAAGTCAGGACGGTATACCATAATTCCGAAACATCACTGGCATTCTTCCTTATAGGCACAAAACAACTAGACTTTGCCCGACACTTACCCCATTCACGCGTTGCGGTTAAACAACGATTCCCTTAATCGTAACTCTTGTTTTTGAGTAACACATTCGCTTGGTCTAGCCAAGAGGTAGTTGAATGCACATTGGTAGTTTAAGACTCTTACTCTTGCGAGATCTAAATAGTTCTTATCAATCTCCGGGAAAGAAGATTGAGTCGGTTACAGCAGGGATATCAACCTCTACGGAGTCCACAAGGACAAAAATCTAGACAAATTTTGAAACATTCAATACGGCACATGGTTAGTTCTCGCGTTTCGTCATATTCGAGGTATTCACAATTTGAGAGCTTTGTATTGAAGTTTTTAAAAACTGTTAATAATACTTTGTTGTATTGGAGCGAGAGGCATCCTACTATTACCAGATTATCAGACTTTCGAGAACACCCTAGCACAATCTCTCTAAATCTAGTCTTAAAAATTGATATAATATTTAACTTTTCTAATTCTCAGAACTCAAAGTTAATTATCTGAAATGATTTATATTAATATTGATGAAAAAATTAATAGTGAAAATATCTAATTTATGACAATCTTTTATAATACGAACTCACTATCACATGGTTTAACATAGTAAAGGAGGATACTACTACAAGTGGTATAGGAATGTCTCAAGTATGTATTAAACTTAGACGTGCGAAAAACGCTGGCGAGGAATAAGTCTAATCTTGAAAAATTATTATTTTTTACTTAACCTGGAAATTATATTTATATTATATCCATATTTAAGATGATCTAATTAAATATTTTCTTCTAAATATTTTTCAAACTTTGCATCGGAAGAAATAAAATCTACATAATTCAAACTATAATAAATATAATCGAAAGTGATTGTATAATTCATAAAAATAAATAAAATTTATAAATAAATATATTAATAAATTAGCAATGACAAATAAAAAAATAATTTTACATTATATCAACAATAACGAGATTAATAATAAATAAGTAATGAATTTGACAAAAACAATTTACTACATATTAATCATTATCGTAAAACTTAACCGACTACATCAACTCCGACATATCTGAGACATTCGGATTCTGCGTACGTCAACAACTATATCATACAATTTATCACTACTTCGAAAGACTCCAGAACTTCCTAAAACTAATCCCAATAATACATATAAACTCTATCCCATCTGTTACGTCCGATATCTCCCCGTACTCTAACGTCCGGCATCATACTGCCCGTCACGCCATAGTGTGCACAGAGTAGTATTCGGACACTCACTCCGTTGAAACTCTCGATTCCGAAACACTTACCGGACTCGGGATAATGACCTTACGACTTTTCTCTCAACGTCGATGTGCGTAACTGTCTCACCGTATCTCTCACGAGCTCGACTTCCGCAAGGTCACTAGCACGGTGTTCGCGCTAGGACAGGAAATCGAACCCGTATATATTAGACGATGTGGGTATATCCCAAGCTGTCCCAGTCCAATCCTTCTATAGGATTATGGAGGCTCTCGAATATTATGGGCGAAATATCGACCACCCAAGTGTACTCTCCAATTCTTGCCACTCCATAAAGAATATAGTATAGATCATGGACCTGCTAGCAACTCAGGTAATATGAGTAGCTAAACTGTAGAATCTTGATGATAATATTGTTTAACAAGATATATAAGACACCCCTATTCGAACCATTTTACAATTTTCTTCATATCAGCTATTTAACACACGACTCAAAGTCCATTTCAGGAAACCTTTCTGGAAATAAGTACTTATTTGATTGTAGAAGTTAGATTTATATAAAAATATGTTCACAATATATCTTACCAATTCGTAATTAGACAGGTAAACCCGTAACCGCAACTAATTTATAGTACTCCATAACAAAAATGATTGAGTGGCGCAAGATTTATCTGTTATAAAAAATGAACATCGAACTCTGATATTTACTCAGGTCTTGTTAAACATTTTTGTTGATTTCTTTTCGCAGTATAGATAGATGAATCTTAATCTCGATTATCTTCAAAATATAGTCTGAGAGAAAAGCTTTTTTTCTAGAGTATATATTATTCGTACAATTATATAAGTACGAAAAATTTACTTCTAACATTAATGAAATTTTATGATCTTAATGAGAAAAGGTCTTCTTATAAGACAACATCTCTCATTTAATGGTTATTATGTCATTGTGGGAATAAGCCAACTCTCGATCAAATCTCATCGCCTGGAGGAGTACCTCTTAATATAACTCTAGTACTGAGAGGCATGTGTGTATTAAAAGACTCTTAAGTATTACTCTAGCGACTCTCGACACAATTTGCTAAGCCGGCAACTAATATCAACATATTTTGAACCGTTGTGCATAAATCCCAAACCAATTGTATTAATGCATTTTATGTGAAACTTGGTACATGAAACGATACTTCGAATTTCCTTTATTTGGATATTTTTATAGTCACTTGTTGTACTGGAGCTTGTGCGCTATATAAATAGAAATGCCTTCCACCATCTATATTAATAAAGTTCTCACGTACTCATAAACTTATGACTCAATAGATATTGGCATAATGTGTGATTATGAGAAATAACACTATTACCGATGTCACCTACCTATCCTTGCAGTAATAAATCTAGCTACTTCTCTACTCTTGTAACAAGATTTGCGCATGTCTCTCACATCTATAGATAAATCGTTGAACGACTCGATGCTCACAAAATTTCACCATTCTATTCTTTCTGTTCTCGACTAATTTCTTAGATGTGTGAAAAGAACCAAATTGTCTAACGACTGGTGACATCCATTAGTTCAGTTCGCTGCTGGGGGATTGTGAACAACTGACATTGATTCTACAGCGATAACTATCCCACATGGACGTATTTCCATCCCATGTTCTCTTGCATATCACGTCCACAATGTGCTATCAAGACTGAGGACAGTTTAAATTAAAATACAATTAAAAATACTCTAGAAGCTCAAATATTTACTAAGATAATTGAATTGGAATTATATAATACTTCTACACAAAAATAGCCGCTATTGTATATAATAGGTAACTTAGAATTTATTCATTTAAATATTGTGAATATAGATGACATCAGTATATAACTTATCAGCGCTGTATATCTATATATTCACTGAGGATTAATTCGGAATACTCTGCATATCTTAATTGAATTGAAGCACTCCAGGTACTTATTCTTATAAGTTTTATTAGTTTGTAACAGCTATAAGATCACCTCAAAACACTTGAAAGAGCAGAGGATAACTATAGACTATATGAGAGAAGAAAGAAGTATAATCATCCTGTAGAGAGCTCTCATTCATTATGGAAGTTCATTATCGGAAAGAGTTCGTTAAATGAGTATTAAGATTAAAAACGAATATTTACTTTTATATGCATGTCACCAAACTCTCGTATATCTTCTCTACAGAAGTATATTGGTGGTAAGTGATGATCAGTACGAAGATGCCGGACTTCCTTTCTATCGGCCGTCACATGGGCCAGCAACGTTTACTGTCACTCAATTTCACTTATATCTATACCTGACTGTACGTAAGAAACCCAGAAACTTCACCGCAATATACGAAAGAAGCCCTGATTCACAGTACTACACGTATGAACGACTCATACGATCTATAACCCAGTTCACAGCTACCCGACTATGTTCATCAATTTCATTTCCCCTTGATAATGACCATAAAAACCATATCTCATAATTTGTACTTTCATTATTACTCTTACATTTTAACTCCTCATCTATCACGCCACACAACTTAAACCATATAATGCAGTGTTCAATCTCTCATTATTTATCTACATTCCTCACATCATAACACGGCCCCTAAGATTGTCCTTCTGAATACATTGTATTACTTTAGATTTATATATATATTACCTCTTATGAATGTACCAGTTTAACCATAGTTTATCACTATCATTTATATTACTATTATAACACATGATATAATATGGTAACAAACATTTACTTACTTATGTTTTAAAAACGTACCTACCACTTAACTTTAATCTTATGTTAAAACCCTTAGCATTCACTCAAGACTTTAGTCCCCCTTTACATCCCAAGGATTGTTAATATGACTCCAAGACTAAACCTTTTACTCACATATTCAACAACATTACTTTTCCTACTACACACGTTTAATACTACATCTCAGTCTCCTTATAATTCATTTATCCAACATATAGTTATCAAAATTATAATGATTTTAAAACTCCCTGACACTTGCTCAAATATATTGCTCATTCATACCATACATTAAATTTCACCAACTCGACTTTACCATCGCTTAACTTACCATTATCCTTTATTCTATACCTACATATTATTATCATTTCAATAAGCACTTTCACTTTTATTTACTACGTATCCTGATCAAATCACGTACTGCCAATTACCATTCTAAAAACTTATTATTCTTCAAGAATTACGATACCTTAACAAATCAAAACCATAATCATTCACTTAGCGATGAATAATACAATAAGTACAAGTATGGCTATCCGTCTCCACTTTACTTCAAATCTCTACTTTAATCAGTATATGTTATGTAAGATTTACCATTCCCTCTCTTATGCTGCGCATTTGGCCATACATCGCAAATTATATATATGCGCTATCAGTAAGAACGTGAAACATCAACTGCTTAATATCAATTCTGTCTCATGAATAATCTTTATTTGAATATATTAAATTAAATGGCTACTTATTGACAAGCGTGCTTATATTATATAACCTGAACTTGCCCTTCAGATGATCGACTAGTAACGATACTTTTTGGATTACCCACTCTCTCAGATTCGTACGGTATATTTCACTGTAACACCTGCCACCGAGCCTTCCCTATTAATCCTGGTCTTAGCGTCAATAGTTTCCTGGTTGTGCGAGTCCAATATAACCCAACTTAGTATAATTCTATGTTTTCTTCTCTCTCATTTCTCAATCACAATGTTTTCAAATACACAGAATTTTGTCTACTTATATTTCCTTCTCAGCCAATTTTCTGAAATTCGACCTGTTCCTACCGCATATAATCAAGTTCACTTCACGTTTCACCTCCTCTCGCAGGTTATTAAGCGTTATACCAGAGCAATATCACTCTGTACCCATAATAGCCAACATCAGATACCAGACTACCCGAATAGTTAAACAGGTTCCCCCTTATATCTCTTGATACTCTTGAGGTGCTTTATCATATCTCTTATTTTTCATTTTCCTCTATTACAACTTTATTATAAATTCTCGTTTACCTAACCTTATGTTTTTCTAACTAATGTTCTTCTCGTTGCTATTCGCCTACTATTAGGGGTGCAGCTTGCTCTATTCGGGAATATAGGAGAATTTATCTTCATCATTTCTTATTACTGTTAACCTTATCAGGGAGCGCTTGACCTTCTGGGAAATTGAATCTTAACCTACTTTGATTTAATACTTCAATTCTTCAAAGAAATTCAAACAGCAAATAATATGTATATATATTTCATACCCGGAAGAAATTCGTTACTATTATGTCAAAAAATTATATTCATTATTCTATACCATCACTACTAATAAACATCTTCTTCCTTAGTAAAATGCAAGCAAAAAGGATATGAGTTTTTATAATTAAGACTTATTTGAAATAATTAATCCAACTATGATTACCTATAATGGCCACCCGGTATAGAAATTTACTGAGAATAAATATTCAGAGAAATATTTACTTGATTCATTTTTGATAATTCTCTTATTTCATCACGTCCTCCTTGTTTGAACTCATATTACTGTTTCTTTCCTCTTTACCCTTTATCATTTCATATCTTAACCTTAGTACCTAAATTTCAATATCACATAGCAGTTCTTCATTCTGCTAATCAGCTTGAACTCTTTACTCAATCCTTTTGTCTTTAACTTCCACCTTTCAGCACTCCGGTGCGTAATTCCTTTTTTCTAATTTCATTACCTCCACTTCATTTTAAACTTGAATTAGAGTATGTTAATTTATTCTAAAGGCTCTCTTTCTATTCTTCTCTCTCTTATTGAGCTTATAACTTCATCTAAGTAAATACGAGTACTGAGTTGTCATATTATATTGATGTTTTATTCCTTTTCTACTAGTAAGTATTTTCAAAACATTTGCGCTTATCTGTGCTTAGACACCTTTGCCTGTTATTCAATATACTGATTTCGTCTCTAGCTCTATCCTAACTTCGTATTCCTACCTGCGCGTGAGACGAAACTTTTCTCTGCGAGTTCAGAGTTTGTAGAGAAAAGAAAGTTGTGATTTTTCCCCCTTTGCGTTGCCCCCTGTCTTAACAACTCTTCTTTCGTTAATATCCGGTTAACGGAGCCTATTACGTTACCGCCTTAACGCGTCAGGTACACAAGCGGATGATTTGAAGAAGAACCCTCGCCTCCCATCAAATTACTCTAGAATACATATAGTTGCGACTCGTAGAGTGTGACCTGGGAGAGCGGATAGTCGGTATGAGGCTTTCCGTTACGTAAGAAATCGTTCTGTGGACTACCAGCCTTGTTATTCTTTTCCCTTCTCTCCCTCAGTTCCTTGAATTCTCCGGAAGAACGTTCTCTACAGGGCAGAGTTATTTTTGATGAATTTTCTGCTTGAAGCGCTAAACATATCGAAAAACCTTTTGATAAGAGACTTCTCTCAACACTCTCTGGCGATTCTTAACAGGACGTCCTCTAATCGCTTCGTAGAACTCGATCCTGCTCTGCGTCTGAGTGTTCCATTTCGAAGAGTGCACCGTCGATCAGTCAGACTAAAGTTCACTGGATACGATTGGTTATCATTCGACCACGTATCATGCTCCCAACTCAAGTCCCCGAACTCTTTTCTACTTTATTTATTATATACGTACCCGATTAGCATGCAGTGTAAAGTTTCAGTTTTAACTATGCGTGTGCACGCTTCTCGCATGCCACTACTTCCCATCACAGACTCCAGCAGGCGTTCGAGGCTATCCTCCCACTTGTGTGACGATATTATGGAGAGAGGATTGAGAGTGGCCTCAGCCGCAAGTCACACAAGGAGACGGCTCCGTCGACAGAGAAGGAATGGAGTTCGCCCTCGTTTGAGTTGCAGAGGGGGCAGTCCCAGTACGGCTACCCCCAACGCAAAAGCAAGTGGTTACCTCAGCGCGGGCTGTGGGGGAGACCGTGGGGTGGGGTGCATTGTGGCGGTCGTAGAAAGATCATATAACTTATAACATCTTGACCTTAAAATCAAAAAATTTTAACCGGTGTAATTGAAATTGGAAAAATAGGGTTCTTCAAGGACTCAAAAACTCTATTCCTTTATCTACTACTCGATCATAATTATTCACTTACAACTCAAACACTAATTGTTTGGTCTTGAATCATCCTTTGATATTGTTTATTCGGGGTGGTTCTTTATGATTCTCTTGATGACATTATATTGAATAGACTATCTAGAACCATACTAAATGAGCTGGTAATCTCCTTACAAAAATCGTACTTTACTCTTCTAAGGGTTGTACCTATATATCACGTTTAATAAGTGCTCGTTACGTACCCAAAGCTCAACTCCGGTCAAACCTCCCCTCCCTGATGAGCCCTATGATTACTATGTGAATCTGGCGGTCATTTGATCTACATCTGATCGTATTTGAGTCTATATCAGTGGTTTCTAGTCGTTCCTGTTACTAATTTATCCTTCAAAAAACACAGTTATTTGTGATGTTCTCAGGAAAGAATGTCTCTACAGTCGGCTATCGTAACTCTATATGCTTCTCTACTCATTTCTTCTCTCTCCGGACTAACCTACTTGAGTCTGCTATGCATCGCCACCCGCCCATCTCGATGTACACCCGTCCCCCTCACTACTCACGTTACTTTCCATTGGATTACTATGCTATTTACAGTTGGACATTGCATTGCCAAATTCTGAACTCTCCGTCACATACCTCCTCCATTGAGAATTGCTAGTGCGACACACCTTACTTCACAATTCTCATTCCTTCTCTGCCCAAATTTCTGACCCGTGTATCGGGGCAGATCGGCCTTTGAATTGACTATTATATATATATATATATATATAATATATATATATATATTATATATATATATATATATATATATATATATCTGGATATATATATATATATATATATATATATATATATATATATATATATCCTATTAAGTCAAGTGTGGGCTTATCTTAGCACATTAGTTATAACCTGTCAACTTACTAAATGGTCGTGATATAGTAACCTACTTAAATAAAATTCAAGTTATAAAAAAAACAAACGCCCATGTTACCTTCTTTAGTAAATTTGTTAAGAAAAGTACTAAGATATTCTTCCTGCTTTAAACTAATTCATGAACGTGATATATTATTTTAATGAAGCATCTAATTATCTACACAACACAAACAAACAAAAATAAAACACAATAAAGTCTGTACAAAAAAAAAAACAACAAAAAAAAAATTGTTTTTTGTATTTTTAAAAAAACAAAAGGCTAACGATAAAACTCTTTTTTAAACCCCTGACCTACTTTTTTTTAGTTAGGTTTTTTTGCTGATTTATGTCATAACCTTCAAAGTAAATATTTCATTGGCCTCAAAATTACTGTCCATCTATTAAATAAATTATCTATGTTAAAAATCGCTTCAAGTATTTTCATATTAGCTCCTGAAGAGGGGGCAGAATACAGGGCCAGTTTTATTTATTATTATAACGTTTTTTTATTTATTTATTTATTTATCTCAGTCACAACGTTTTTAAAAAAAGAAATCCGTCAACCAATTTTAGTAGCTAACGTCAAATATCTTTATTTCGAAATTTTACAAAAAAAAATAAAATAAAAAATACTCGAAACAACTTTGTACATCCCTTAACAAATAACTCTGAGACATTTGCATAAAACATCCACAAAACCACTCCCTCCTTCAACATCATCGGCTCCTCTAATCTCAAAATTTACATTGCAACCCTTAGTCTTCTACCAGGCTGGAAATAAGTCTTAAAAAACTTGCATATGACATTGATACTAATTACATACCATGACATACCATACTAATTAAAATAATTTATATCAAATAAAAATAAATAATAAGTTTAATTTTAATATATTAACAGATTCTCTTCAATCAACACCTATTCTAAAATCATTAGTAGTTACAATAAATGTATAGGATATATTATCAAAATAAATTATAATATAATGAGGTGTTTGTTTCATAATAATCATAAAAATTAGCCTCCCTAATACGATATAAAAGACCTCTAACTCTTAGAATCTTTATTAAAAGAAATTGAGAGTTATAAAAAAAAATACCCTTCAGACACATTTATTTAAGAACTCAACTCTTACGACAAATATAACCTAAGGATTACCGCATCACCAAGCAGGAAGAAAACTTAATATATTATTTTCAATTAGTGTATGAATATGAACAATCTACATTCGGCTTATGCATACCAGCATATATTATCTATTATTTCGATCATACTAAAAATTAAATAGAATTTATCTTTTAATAAATACTAATAAAAATAGCTCTAAGTTGCTTTATTATAAAATATACAATCTAAGTCTATACATCCATTTTCAATAAAGCCAAAAGACTGCCGAAAACTCCAAGAATGTGTTCTTTATATAGGCTAATAGAAAACAGTAGCAATCTATTCCAAATAAATAATTGCAAATATGCTGTTCCACACGTTTGCGGAGTTTAAGTAGAACATTCTGTTCGAATCTGTTTCATATATATGAAATTATAGCGCTATGAATATATAAAGACGTAATTATTTACAATTATGTTTTCCATTTATTTCATTATATTAAAATAAAATATATTTTACCGAATTGAGTCGTCTTTGAGCATACAAAAAAAAAAAAAAAAAAAATATAGAGTGCAAATAAATTTCAAGATAAGAAATTATAAGTGACAGCACAATAATGGGATTTGTTTATATCTTATAAAATATAAAGCTATTAAAACTATATATATAACGCCTACGTTAATATTTGGATAATTTATAAAGGACTTAATTTAATGGTGTAATATAATATATATATATATAAATATAATATATATATATATACTTGTAATCATTCTTAGTTAATGTTCATCAGTGTACATGAAAGAGGAAGAACTAGACAGAGAGATGATCGCGGCAAATTATATTTGCAAATAATATATATATAAAAAAAAAAAAAACTAATATTTAATATATAATAATTCAAAATATTACTGGAAAACTAATTTATAAAAAAAGTATGTCATAGAATTAAGTTAGGAGCTACTAGCACGCTAATTACACTTACACATCAAATGAGTGCGTCTTGTGCGTAATACATTATATTTATCTATCAAGGTCAATAAATTACTGAAAGAACTCTTCCATTATATTATGCCTCAGTAAAGCCCTATTCTAATGATTAGTAATCGCTATATAAAAAACAAACTGGTGGATCTGTCAAACAATAAAAACCTCTTATTTATTAATAATTTGTCTTATTTTGTTGAGACCTATAACATCGTAGCACAGAGCACATCTCTTCTTCTAACACGTAAATTCGTCATAATAAAAAACATCCTCTCGAAACATTTGCAACTCAAATCATAATAAGTGAGGACACGACTACCGTCTAAAGTATGTATAAATAATCATAGACATAACAAAGACACATAACTGAAATTGGGATTTAGAAGATAAAAAATACATTACTAAAATAAAAGCTATACTAAACGATAATAAAGTACTACTATAACCTTATAAAATTAGCATAAATTAAAAATAATACGACACAAAGAAAGAAGAGCATATTATGGTGTTGATAACATATTAAGATAGTTAATTATTTTATTTTAATTATCGTTTAAAAATATAAATTTTATAATAATAATAGTTATTAATAATATTTAAAAAAATATTAATTAATATAGAAGGGAATATACTATATAATATAATAACCGTTATAAACATAAGAAGTGACAGACTATATCAACTTTAATGGAGGATTATAATCTAAATAAAATGATAAGTAGCCTATAAGCGATATAAAGTCATATCTTAAATTATCTATAAGTAACCACAGAAATACAAAGAAGAGGATAGTAGCTATACGGACCCCCCGACTTATACAACTAGCGTTAAAACGTAATAATACTGTATGAGAGATATTATCAAATGAAATCTTAAAATGTACCTGTGTTATAGTATAGGGTGAAAAAGATTAAGCATTCTCAGATTCGCCCAACCAGAATCTTTTATTTAAGAGATCCTTGGTGAGAAATAATTTAGAGAAATTAAATTTTTAGTAGATCATGAAGGACAGATTTTGAGAGATTTCCGGGATGAGATGTAAGAAAGAGGAGTTTCGGCTACCTAGAATTAAATCTAGATCATTTTATATACACAAATACAGTATCATACTTACTATCATAATCATAATAAATGAGCTGAAACGTTTTTTATTTTTAAATGAAAAAAAATATACATCTGTAAAACATGGCGAAATTTGTAAAAAAATATTTTCATATATATATTGATTGAATAGCACATTACTGATTAAAATTATTCAATTATCTACTTGGTGCAAAACGAGTTCTTTCAGAGTGAAATGACGCTGATGGGAAACTGATGAAGGCAGTCCAGTAGTTGCATTGCTCTTTTTTTTAAATACATCGTTATCGGTAATTGACGTTTATATTAAAACGGACAAATATTTCGACGTTTTATTTTCATTCATTCTCTTGGAACATATTTATTTATAATAGAATTGAGTTATAAGACCATGACATTTACATTTACATATATTTACAGAATTAATTTATTTATCACGCGGTACTTTAATTGGCTTAGCCGTCTTTCTGGAAACCGCGGTTATAGCAAATCGCTCAAAACCGGTCTACAGGGACGACTAATATAATAATAATAAAATATATATAAATATATATATATATATATAATATATATAATATATATATATAATATATATATAATAATAATATATATATATATAATATATATAATATATATATATATAACATTTTAATTATTTTGAATAAACTCCCCATGTTTTCCGTTCACGAGCCCTGCTACATATATATATATTAAAATAATAATAAATAATTAAATATATATATAATATATATATAATAAATATATATATATATATATATATATAATATGGTGTGTGTGTTTGTGTGGTGTGGATGTATTTAGTTCTGTTGTACTCTGACCTGAATTCAGTCACTGATTCACTATTCTGAAACTTGCGGAAGGAAAATTATGGAAAGTCGAAATTACGGAAATTACGTATAAACTTGGATTGTTGCGAAATTCACGGAAAAGATCACTAAACTCACTAATTCAGACTTACTAATTCTCTCCAAAACAATGCCCGAAAACAAGTCTCAAGAATTCTAATCTCAGTTGGGAGTAAGCATCCGATTATGGAATCGGGATGTAGAATCTTTGAGACTCAAAAACTCAAAACGAAAGCCCCAGAAGGGAGGTAAAACATCGCTAAGCACAGAGACTTATGAAGAATTTGAAAAAGAGGGAGAAAGTACCCAGGAAAGGGTAACTTTTGTACTTATTATGTTAAATATTGATCATTAAAACAGATTTTTAAATCTCCACCATGCTATATAGGACTTGCTCAAAGAAGCACCAACTTAGCAAGACCATCACTATTATAATTGGTGAACCCGGAGAAAACACCCAGAAAACCTCAATCAGTGCCTTCTGATAAGCAAAGAAAAACAATCAAAATGAAAAAAAGAAAAATAATACTAAAACTTCCAAATCAGAATACTCCAAAAAGATGACTCAAGCGAACCTCAAGCCAACATTATCTATACAGACTTCTCATTCTCAATTAATTTGATTATGCAGAAACCATTTTATGATTCCTCATACGAATTCAGATTCCTTCCGAATGTAAATGTTTGTGCCATCTCCCATTTATACTTTCCTTCGTATCAAGAAATATCACTAAATAAAGAAACTAGATTCGCAATTTCGCCTCTACAATGTCCTGCAATGTTTCTTTCATACACGAAGCTTGAAAAATTCTTACATGCGCGTTATCAACAAGAAAAACATAGAATCGCCTTATACTGACCTTTCCATCACGAATTCGATCATGATTACTATTAATAAATATTATAAAAATTTATCTCTACAATAAAAACTAGATTTTAGGCAATCTTCGCCTCTACCTATGTTCACGAAGCTTTAAAAACATGCACACAGGTGTTGGATCGAACCAAGAAAACATCAGAAACTCCTTTTCTGACTAGTTCTTCTTGTATCAACTATTCAATTGACATTCAGCGCCAACAGAAGAAGAAGAATTTACGTCGAATCCAAGACGTCAAGTGACATTTCCAAGAAACTTATGGCATATATTTTAATTTAAATATTATTTAAACATTATGTATTTTTATAATTCAAATATTTGCAGTATGTTAAGATCTGATTAACATATTGCATGTATCTTGAATATTTCTTTATACTATTTGTGAATTCAAAAGTTTGTATGTGTACTTATGTCATAATAGATATCGCATTGAAAGTACTTACTTTATTATTTTTTTAATCCTTCTAACTCATTGAAATTTTTGTATGTTGCGCAAATTTACGACAGCACCCAAAAGCTAACATTTGAACTGTTGATAGCTTTATATCTTGATAACTAATTAACTAGCAACACCTGTTATCGGAAAGTAAGTATACTCCCATTATGTAAAAATTTAATTTATGTTCTAAAATTTGCCAAGCAAAATTATAGCATAAGTCAATAGAAATAGATTATAAATATATATAAAATCCGCCTGTCGAGACATTACATCATCATAAACTCTAACTAACTCACTATTCATAACTTTACTACATCTACTCCGTGAAATAAACAATTCGCAAAAAACAAGTCCATAAATAATTAATCTCAGTAGGGAGGTAAATACAGTACCGACTAAGTACAATCGAGATAGCAGATAATCTTCTAGAACTTCCAAAAACTATATATAATACATAGATACATTAAAGGCTCCACACCGAAGCGAGATGAATATAAGCAATAGACAAAGACAAAAGAAACTGAAAGAAATGAAGGAGATGCTTATCTTCAGTTAACACGCAGACGTAATATACTTTATCTGGTTAGATTAGAAAATGAGCAATCGAAATAACAATATGGGTGTATAAAGAAGGCCAGCATTATTTGAGAGGGCCTGGCTTCTCAAAAGGGAACCACCAACGGAGCATAGACGTGTCTGAATATTTTTTAATTCGTTTAAAATATGAATATATATAATAATTTTGAAAAATTTATAAAAACACAGTGATATAGAGAGAAACAATATATAAAACAGCAGGATAATGAGAGTGACAGACTTACAATATATAGGTTTAGTTAGTTTATGATATACTAAATAAAAATGAGGCAGGAACATACATAAAACGATAGAAATAAACTATAATGACCTACTAAGAAGCCCTACAGTATCAGAATAGAAAACATATTCAAAATAACTATCATATAAATGATGTATAAGTAATAACACTAGCCATAAGCTAAGCACCACATTAATTGTAATTTATACAATCGTTTTAAAAAAAATATATAGCGATATTCATTCACACAACAACAAATTAACATATATAGAAAAAAATAGGAACGTAATAAGATAGAAGTGACATGCGAGAAGACATTAATTAATAGTACGGTATGAGTATATATGAGCGAAAAGAGAAAAAAGTAGAAGAGCTGAAGCTTCATAAGCTGAACCAAATATAGAATCTGAGTTACTCTAGCCAATATAGTGAATGGATACAAACAAAGATAAATATGAACGTTTATAAAAAAGCGTAGAAACACCAATCATATTGTCTTGTTTAGTTAAATTCTGAAACTGGTTGGGTAAAACTCTTCACCGACGTCACTTATTTCAATTTCTCCGAGTTCTTAATAAAATGGAGAGATCTTTAAAATAGATACTGTGATCAAACATTTAAAAAATTATAAAATATATTGAATGGGATGTGTAGAATAAGAAGGTGCTCCAGAACCTATGTTATATTAGATAGCGAACTGGAGTATAAATAAATTATGTTGTTCAATAGTATGAATAAGCGATCTAGAATTAATAATATAAAATGCACAGTCTCTGAGCGTATAAGTAGCAGGAAATACGCTACTAAAATATAGATAGATAAAGAGAAGTAAATAAAGAGAATAAATAGCCAATTAATGTGAAGCTTATATGTATTATTTGAACAATATGGGAGCACAATACAGCAGAGTATATCAATATGCTACGAACAATTCGCGCTTCTAAAAAGCACTGTGTGAACCTGATGTTCAAAAAGTTTTGAAATAATTTAAAGAAAACTCTCGAGGCAAGATAAGACATCGAATGTGATAAGAGAAAGTTGACAAAACCATCATACTAGGTAAATAATGAGGTGTTTATTATAGATTATCTAGTAAACCATAGAACTAAGCTCAACCCAGTATTTGAAAAGCTCAATCAAAACTTCAGAATATCAAGAACAAATATGTAGTATGCGTAAATAAGAAAATACATAATTCTAATAGTTATCACATACAACAGGCACTACTAAAATTAAATGTATAAGTTGAATACATCAGCAATATAGGATAAGATCGGTACCCCAGCCTAGTATCAAATGGTTATAATTGACATTAACAAGAAGGTCCAATCTGTTCTCTTCCACACTCAATCAAGTTTATGATTATATTTTATTTTTTAAATATAATTATGACATCATACTAAGATATATATAACTAAAACAATGAAATTTTCTATTAATGTAGGTACACGGATCATGATTCGAAGATAAGTCGGAATATATTTTTAAATTATTTTAAAATTCAACAATTTAATTGATTTAAAAATATTTATTCCAAATATAAATGTTAAAAATATTCTCGAAAAGATACGACCTTACAGGAAAATGAACACAAAACTATTGATATTACAGCGTTAAATATACAGGATTAATTACTAATAAAATTGTAATTAAAAAAAAAATATATAAAATTAAATATAAAACCCGAATCTTCATTATGGGTAGCATCGAAGCTCAAGACGAAAGAGATGGCAAGAGGAGATGTTATTCAATACCTAGATATGGGGAGGGCGGAGGAGAACCCCCGCGACACCAAAATAACTCATAAAGAGACGGGTAAAGGGTTAACCCGAGATAGACCATGAAGAAAAAGCGGAGCGCGAGGAGGGAACGACCACGCAGGATAGTTACGCGCTAGCCCTTTCGTTCCCCTGCGCCCCACGATAGAAACGAGGCGAAGATAAGACAACCAACTCCTGCAGCGATCGTTAGCAGAGAACTATTAAACCCTTGGACGCGTAAAATTAATCGAAGAAAGGATAATACGAGATGAAGAGCTACGGAAGTCGCGCTGTCATAAAAAAGATGAAAGAATAAGCGTCCATATAAGAATAAATAATATATAATGATCATGATTCTTTATATACGGGCCGACAAATTAAACAACAAATAGAAAACAATCACACAATCTGTAAACAAACTGGCATCAATTCAAGAATTGCGCAATCAGCACAATCTAACAGACAGTAGATCAGAGAATCAGAAGAAAAAATTATTGCAAGAAACAAGAACTTAGTTCGCAAAAAGCTAAGCTAAACATACTATTTTTTTGATAAAATAAGAGCAATTTATAAAACATAAAGATACAACTAAGCCTTATTCTTGATTTCTTGATTATTTTCAATTACCAGAGACGTATAAGCATAAAAACGAGATCAAAGAACGAAGGGAAGATGATCAAGAATCGGAGATAAGAGAAGGAAGATTAAAAGTTTTAACATAATAGTTTATAAGAAAGTTAAGTAATTCTAATTAATATTTACGAAAAGTTTGACAAGAAAGGAAGAAGAGACAAAGAAAATCATAGTTGGTTCGATCGAAAACAGACCCAAAGGATGATTTGACTCTCCCTCAAGCGCTCATGATTTGTTTATGAATTATAAAGGCTCATATTCTCACATTGTAAATTAGAAAATATTAAAGTGAAGTAGTTTTAATATTAGTAGGAAAATTAAAAAAAAAAAGACGTTCAATATTTAAGAGGATCTAATTAAAAATTTAAGGGCAAAATATGGTAGCCAACGAGTATTTTTTATTTCGTTTAAAAGAATTTAAATAGATATTTTTGAAAAGATTTTAAATAATTAAGAATAAATTATAAGAAAGTACAGAAATAGAACGTCAAGATATTTAATAGAGATTGAGGAACTGGATATAAATATGGATTTATTTATATGTAAAACACGAAACATTATGAAGGTACTTTAACGATTGGTAATAATTAAGTTTTGGAACATTTATGCCATATTGATATGAGTATTATTTTTAATTGTTTAAAGAATATTAAAATGTATAAAATTGAAAAATTTAAAAAAAATGAATAAAAAAATATATGGATAGAGGCAACAGGATCACCTCAAGATAAGAAGAGTATATGACCTAGCTATAAAGTAGATTGGGTTTATTTATTATATGTAAATAAAATTATGACCTAAACTATTATAAAGGATATACCTAAGAACTATATTTAGAGGAAATAAAATAAAAACAATAGTATATCATTTCAATCGATAATTGTTTGAGTAGTAATGATTTGTTTTTCAAACGAAGGTGGTAATGGCGAGTATTTTTTTAATATTTATTTAGAAAGTAGCATGATTTAAAGTTTTATAAATATTATGTTTTAAAGAAATATAAAATTAATATATAGTTACAATGAGACACAAAAACGTCAGATAAGGGGAACTGAGCTATTACAATTAAATGAAGAGGTATTGATTTGTACTATCAAAAAAATAAAGGCTACCAAAAGTCTCAGCTATATATCATAGAATAATTAGGTGAAAGGTAGCTAATATAAACGAAAAGAAAAAAATAGGATCAAATTTTTTATTTACTTTAAGAAAATCATTAATGTAAAATAAAAATGGTTAAAAATATATATATAATTATTGAAGAAAATACATATTTGTTGTTAAACTAAATTAACGAGCCTATAAATTTAAAAATATATATTAAATAGTTAAGACACCATAGTGAGAGACTAATATTTTTAAGAGCAATTATTTTTAAATAATATATTTCGTAGTGTAATTATTTGTTATGAGCTAGTGTTCAATTCTAAAGTTAGCAGTTTTCACCAGACATGGAAATAACAATTCCTGAAATATTAGAATCGAATGAGTTTGTTAAGAGTCGTTTCATTATTAAAAAGAAAAGTATATAACAAAAGCCAAGACAAACAAAAGAGATATATTTTTACTGATTGGACTGGTGCAAAAAAGATATTAATAGAAAATATAATAGAAAAATATATATCATACATATTATTAATAACATAGATTATATATGAGCCTCAAAAAAGGGATAGTAAATAGAAAAGAAGAGAAAGAGAGAGTAGAAAATTTGCCACTACACCACTGATATATAGATATATATATATATATAATATTATAATATATTATATATACATATATAGTATGATTATGCATAATGCATTAAGGTAACTACGTACCTAACCTAAACCTAAAATAACATTAATTTAAACTAACCTATATTCCTAACCTTAACTACTAAACCTTAAACCTAATTTAGCATTTAACCTAACCTAAAAAAGTGTAGATTTTCCCAAAGGAAAACTAATTATAATAGAATTCATTTAATTTTATACAAAAGGTGATATACTAATATAATAATATATATATATAATATAATTATTTATATATATATTATATATATATATATTATATAATATAAATAATTCAGCTGTTCCAAGATCAAAATAAATCACGACACAGATATATAAAATTCGAAAAATAACATTTCACGTAAGAGTGAAATCTTCACTTAAGAGGATTAGATCCCGGGCCCTCGCAACGGTACAAGCGTGTACCACTCGACCACAACAAGCTAAAAAGATATCGCGACTGTATAACTATGAAAAGAGTGCTCTATTCAAATTAAGGAATATAAAGGACCGGACTCTTATGTCAGGACAGAACCTCAGCCACGCATACTCGACTTGCTAATACGGAGTCAAGGATAAACAAAAGGAACACCAATGTAAGGAAGGACCAACGTCTAGTCGGAGTATAATTTGTAGGAGATGTAAATATCTAGACAATTAAACCCGCAGAGTTCAATTTGTATTAATTAGATAAAAAACTCCGTGATGATATCTTCTAAACTTACCCGAGATGCTTAATAGCTGAGGTAAGTAAGCTGTGGCTAGAGTATCTGTTTAGCATACTAGAAACAAGTATGAGGCGTCCCTTATCCTATTGAATAGAGCACTCTTCATAGGTTTAGAAGTCGTACTTAATCTTTTAGATCTTAATCTAGTTTATATAGGTATACGAAGTTAGAAAGGCACGCTTGGGCATACCGTTACGCGGGGCCATAAGGATCTTTATCCTAAGGAGTGAATATGAGAAGGAAATTACAGTACTCATCATAGCGGTAGTTTATTTTATCTATAGTAACATAAATTGATAACTGCGGATTTAATTGTAGAGTGTTTACATCTATACCATAATTATAAATACTCGATACTATGAAGTAGGATCTCACTGATTACAAGGGTCCTGATGTTACCTTATTGACCCGAGTGCAAGCGGAGATGGCGTGGCGAGAGTTATCTGTCCTGACATAAGGCAGGTCCTATATTCCATATTGAATAAAGCACTTCATTTCATAGGTTTAAGTCGCGTATTTTTAATGAATTATTGTATCGTGGATGTCGATAGTATTAGGAATCACGTTTAGGAATTCTGATTATCGCGAGAGGGCCCGGGGATCTAAAATGCTGCCTAAGTGAAGGAAATCATACTAAGGAGTTATTTGATATCTATACAAATTGAACTGCGGTTTATTAAAATTGCATATTAATGTATACAATCGATATACAAATTATTACTCCGAATCATAGATGAGTCTCCTTATTCAATGAGGGTCCTAGTGTTACCTTAGTACCACGAGTGCCAAAGGGAGATGCGTTGGTGTAAGGTTAATCTATACTCATGACATAAGGTGATAGTCATATTAAATAAATATATAATATATTAACACCACAACTATAACTCCTTAATTCTGGATAATCACCACCCTGGAGAACATCTAATTGATAACTGATATCTGTGTCCCTTTGTGTCTCCATAGTTGAATAGGGCACTCTTTCATAGGTTTAAGCGCGTACTTATTTAAAGATAGTAGTAAAAAAAATAAGGTATATCGCATCGCAAAGAATACATAAAACCAACCACACAATGTTTCTAGGCCAACCTCTGTTCCGGCAAAGCGTAGTCCCCGACGACAATACTAATAGCCATACATAAGTGAAAGAAGATCCAAAGCACCCAGTGAGTATTTTATCTAACAAATTGAACTGCGGTTTAATTTCCATACTGAGACGACAATGCTTATAAGGTTCAGACAAGCCAGTCTTTTCTTTAACTACAAGTGCAAATGTATTCAACTATATACGCGATAATCCTATAGATGGTCTCCTTTACAATAGTGACAATAGTTAGTATCCATATTGACCCGAGTGCAAGCGGAATGCGGGCTGAGATATACTATTCACATAGACAAATAAACGCTACTACTTCGCCAATAATTCAACCAATTGAAGATAAAGTCGAAGTCCTACTATCTTCATAGGATGCCTCTCAAGGACTGCGATATCTATATATTATGTATTATATAAAAGAATACACCCAAATAAATGTCGTGGTCGAGTAAGAATAACCATCTCGAACTACGCAATAGCTAATTACCGACAAATATAAATCAATGAAGCGAACCCAAAGATAGTCCCATACTATGCCTAAATAAATAGTACACAGTATAGAAAGAGACATATCAAACAAAAGGGAAGATTAATTTATATCTAATAAACAAATTAATGAACACTCATAAATAAGCGTACTCTAATTTTTATATATAATCGAATCCAAAGTGTACTTGAAATGTTATACATTACATCATAAATCAAAAAGTACATACCGATAAAAGAACTATGGACTAACGATCACAATACAATAGAAAATAATAGGATACCTATGATGACATAAAATAACCTATTTGAACCCGGAAGTCAAAGGAGGAAAAAGGCTATGCGTCCGGCTATGAGATAGATCCTAATGGTATCTTTTCGTCGACTGATCATAATAGAACTAGATCCTAAAAAATATATTCACTCACATACCAAAACTAGATGACACTCCTTCAATATAAAGGATTATAAGACAACCAATACTATCTCTTTATATCATGCTTGTCGGATCTTTAAAATATAATATGAATCCGTAGATAATAGGATAAATCCACTGAATCTTAGAGACTACTTTCGTGAACCATACGCGAGGCACCAGGTATCTAATATAACTGTGATTGAGTCGTAAAAAAGAATCATCATCAGAGTTAATTATTTAGCTAACTAGAACAAATATATAGAAACTAGAATATGTTATTGTATACTGTTATAACAGAATCTAAAAAATGATTTTAAAATATGTATAGTGAAATAATATCATTATCAATAATTATAATAATTCAAAATATATTTTTTTAAAATATAAATAATATATTAAATAATATATTTACCACTTACAGGCATCGTCTATAGCTCATAGTAATTATATACAGTAGCATCCAAGATAAATAAAACATCAAAACCTTAATCACACAATATATTGACTGACATTAATATTAACATTTAAATGAAATATAATAAAATCACTAACTGATGCACTAAGAACACTAAAAATATATTATCACTTATATTATTACCAAAACATCTAGCAAACTACTTTGAAGATTATAACGGAAATGCTTCGTTAGTATAATTAAATATAAATAAAACATACGTCACAAAAAATAATACATCGGTGCAAAAAATTATTGCTTGCCACAAACCTGTATCTACGCTTCCAAAAATAAAGAATAAAATACGTGACAATCAGTTCGAAGCCTCCGAGCACTTAGATACGTTATCTCTACGCTGTAGAGAGATTCCTATATACCAAGATCACTCTCTATAAAGATACGCTCTTACGACCAACCTTCATATATATCTAGCAAATATATTATAAGGGACAAGGAATAATACTATAATTTAATCACAGAGCTATTATCATAATGTATATGCATACCGGTTCATATAAGAAGAGAGGCGAGCTCCATTAAAACACCTTCTAATAAAATTTACAAAGAAATAAAAAAAATTTTATGCATACAAAAAAAATAGTAAAACCCAATTCGCATGGCAACAATTTTATTAATATAAATGAATTATCCGTTTCACAAAGGGTACGAACTTTAATATAAAATATAACATATATAACATCGTTTACATACATATTAATATAAAATATATAAGAACCATAAAACGTATCTAACAAAAGATGACAAGTCGAACTACAATAAAATGTAGAGTTAATGATATATATATGTAAAATAATATAAAAAAAATAATAATAACAGCATAATAACATAAATAAACGAATTATAATATATGGGCAATAGTCGACCACCTAATTATTTGAACAACACCTAATTTTGATTAGAAAACCAAAGATAAAACTAATCAGTTGCATAAAGCTAAATAGAGGCTGATATGTTAAGGGTGTGAATTAAACATAGTACCTACGAGCATTTTTAATTTATGTTTATATAAAATATAGTAATTGATAAAAGTAGGCATATCGTAATTATTAACATTATGATTATAAGTAAAATTAATATAATCAGGGAGGCAAACAATAATATAAAGCCAGAAAAATGTATGTGCACAGACTACAAATATATATGAGTTATGAGTATTAAATAAATCTAATATAAATGCAGAGCCTAAACGATATAAAAAGCCTTAACCTTAAATATTAAAACAAATAAAAAGAACTTTATATTCAAACAGGAGACTTAAAATATAAACCCAAGCTTTTAGATTGATAAAAATAATGAATATATAGTGAGATATATATAGAATTAACATGAATTGATTTAATTACGATTTAAATAATAAAATAAATTTATAAATATTATTGACGTTCCCTTATCTATATTATAAAAAATAAATACATAGAGCTAGAGGGAGCAAGTAGGGAACCATGAGCGTCAAAACTAATGCTAGACGAACAAGAGCGGAACGGGGAGAATAAAATATGATAGAGTGAAAGTATTCACTAAGTTTATTTAAGACTATAAAGGAGTGAGCAGCCTTAAACCACGATCACAAATAACTCCTCACTAAAATGAATTAGCAAAAAAAGAATTGAGAAAAATTAATGTACGAAATACTTTTTTAACCAGTCTTCATTATCATAATAAAGGAGTTAGTTAAAAAACCATGTTAGCCTCACACTGGTTTACCGAGCCAGTCCTTACTCTGAAGTTACAAATCTAATCTGGAATTTATTATAGAATCTACTGAATTATTCAGATCAACTAATATTTCTAGAAAACTTTTGAATATAACAAAAGATATAAATAAGAATTAAGCGATATAAGTATCTATATATACCTGAGAAATAACATTAGCAAATTTAAAATAAATAGCGAGAATTCTGTTCTAACGATATAGACCTTAAGTATAATGATGTGATAAGGATGAGTATTTATTAGCTACTTGATATTATTATTCTTTCAATAATAGAATTAATTTTAAGTTTGAGGAAAAAAATTTTGGAGGGAAGGAACGTCAAGATGGTAGGACGAAGCACTGCCAATGCAATAGCTAGAATTTGTTGCAAGCATCACGAAATCATAAATAGCACAAGTACACTTAAACACGGATATGTGAAGCCCAAATAAACTCTAATATTAGCCAAATTAAAAACAGATACTTTTAACAGGCATAAGTGGTATATATGGTGAGTTATAGATAAACATAAAAATGATAACCCAAACGAGATATTACTTTAAATTTGTTTTAAAATAGATTTAAAAAGAATTTAAAAAATTTAAAAAAATAAGGAAATGGCAATTAAATAACGTAAAAATGAAGTGACGGACTGCAATAAAAGGTTTAGGTTATGGATTATAATCGATAACTAAATATGGGCAACTTAAACGTTTATAAGCCTTACCTAATAATTAGCATAATTTAAAAAACGATAAGATA